>PVJC01028231.1:7804-22816 GCA_004026665.1 Murina feae
CTTGGAGCAGGCACCCCCTCTATGTTGATCTCTCAGACTCTTGCCCTCCCCTGCATGTTGTTCTCTTTTTTGAGCTGTGACCAGGGCTGGGTGCTGCCTGCCTCCCAAGCTTGCCTACTGCCCATCTTCCTCCATCCACCAGAAAGCAGGGAAAACCCTGCCTCGTGGTCAGGCCAGCCTTTTCCTGCTCCCTGATCCCTGGAAGGGACCTGTGAAGCCGCCAAGCAGGACGCCAACTCTTTCCCACTCACCCGTCCCCTGCAGCCTTCCTTTCCCACTTCCCGGTGCCGCCAAGGGGTCTGGGAGATGCCAAGCAGGACCCCGGACCCCACAAAGGGCCTGGGAAGCCCACCAAGCAGGCCACTGACCCCCTGCCGCTTCTTTCCCGCTCCCCGATGCCTCGCAAAGGGCCTGGGAAGCCCACAAAGCAGGCTGCCGACCCCCTGCCGCCTCTTACCCGCTTCCCGGTGCCTCCAACCCTGCCGCCTCTTTCCCACTCACGGGTCCTGGGTCCTGCGCTGTCCCGCCCTGCAGCCGCTCTGTGCACTCGGGAGGTCCCTCAGCCCGGCCTGTGCCCTCTCGCAGTCTGGGAGCCCTCAGGGGATGTCCACCTGCTGGCGTGCCTGACCAGCCTGGGTGAGGGGCTTTAAGGCTGCCCACAGCTCCCATTGACCCAACGTCCCAGCAAGGCTGGCTGGACGCAGGTTTCTGGTGGTTGTTTATCTTCTATAATTGATACACTGTTCCTTTAAGCCGGCTAACGAACCCTCCTCTCTGCTTCACCTCGCAGCAGCGTCTATAATGACACAATGTTACTTAGTGGTGAGGCCCCGGCTGCTCTTTCCTTCAGCTGCCGAGGATTCTGTGATTGTTATATTGTTTCAAAGGTGTGTTTCACTAGAGCCAGTTTAATGGGAGCTGAGCTGACCGGGCGCAGCTTCACTTTCGCTCCTGCTACAATGGAAACAGCCGTTTACTCAGGTCCGTGAGTGGCGGCCGCCATGTTGGCTGGGCTAATTTGCATACAGCCGTTCTGATTGGCTGGTGGGCATGGCTTACCTGGTTCAGAGAAACGGTTAATTTTACTATTTCACTTTTATTAGTTTAGATTATTACAATAGAGCTAGAGAAAATGTTATTAAAAAATCTTAAGATAAAATACATTTACAGTACTGTATTTTTTACTGAAAAAAAAATTCACATACAAGTGGATTTAAATCTGTTCTATGATGAACTGTGTATAAGGATTTTTTGTGGACTTGAGACAATCTTTAAGTCAGATAACACAGGACTTCAGAATCAATATTAATCAGAAGGAAACATTTTAAGTCAAATATAAATATGAAGGCACTCACTTTATATTAAGAATATGTTGAGACGCTAATAAAAAATAAACATTACTAATACACTTAGAAATTTAGAATTTTTCTCTGAAATGACAGAAAGAATAGTTTTTCTATTAAAGAATATATATTACATATCTAAGCATACCACCATTTGCAGTCTAATTTTTAAATGTTTATAAGTAAACTAAAGGCTCTGTGCATAAAATTCGTGCACAAAGGCGGAGGGGGGGAGGGGAGTCCCTCAGACCAGCCTGTACCCTCTCCAATCTGGGATCCCTCTCACAATCCAGGACTGCTGGCTCCCAACTGCTTGCCTGCCTGCCTGATCGCCCCTGACTGTTTCTGCCTGCCAGTCTGATCACCCCCTAACCATTCCCACGCCAGCCTGATCCGATATCTAACTGCTCCCCTGCTGGCCCAATTGCCCCTAACTGCCCTCTCCTGCCAACCTAGTCAACCCTAACTGTCCTCCCTGCAGGCCTGGTCACCCCCAACTACCCTCCCCTGCTGACCCAGTCACCCCTAACTGTCTTACCCTGCCAGCCTGGTTGCCCCTAACTGCCCTCCCCTGCAGGCCTGGTCCCCCCAACTGTCATCCCCTGCAGGCCTAGTTGCCCCAACTGCCCTCCTCTGCCAGCCTGGGTCCCCCCGCAACTATCCTCCCTTTCAGGCCTGGTCACCCCTAACTGCCCTCTCCTGCTGGCCATGTTGTGTTCACATGGGGGCAGCCATATTGTGTATTGGAGTGATGGTCAATTTGCATATTACCTCTTTATTATATGGGATTAAAATTTCTGCTTTCTGGGGTTACTCAGTTTTTTACTCCTTTTACTTTATCTCATCAGAAACAATTTCCTATGAATCAAGGCTATTTCAAACAGTAAAAGTACTGTGAAACCTTTACATTTTAAAAACACTAATCTTGCTATCCTTTATGTTTTCCATAATGAGAAAAAAAAAACACAAAAAACTAAAAGAAAGAAATGCTATGAAATAGGAGTGTAATAACCATATATAATTTTAAATTTGAAGTATTATGAGTTCATATTTAACTAAAAAACCTTAATTTTCTATTAGTCTTACATTGAATAGATATCTTCAGTTTTCATTTCACTACTTATTTCTTAGTCACCTACCTGTCTTTCATTTTTAGAAGTGTTGCTGTTATCTGCTTGTTTTAATTCTGATCCCTTTTGCAGGACTTATAGTCACCATCCTTTATCAATCTTTTTAAGCAAGCATGACCTTTTAGTGTGTCAGTACCCTTCATTTAGTTGGTAGCATCAAGCTTTTCCTTTATTTTACCCCCACGCTGGACTAAAAACTGACAGCCCTTTTTCTTAGCACCTGTTAACCTAGAGAATTGAATCACACTGTGAAGGGCTTTCTTCAAAGAAAAGCAGAAAATACTTAACACTTCTATTATTACAATAAATATCTGAGCATAGGAATTTTTAGTTATTCCTATACATGTGATACAATGTGCCTGCACTGAATAAAACTTTTCACCATTTTGTCAACTTTGACTTCGAAGGAACAAAGAATAGCTTCCAGAGGCATCTACTTATAAAGAAGACTACAATAATGCAAGTACAATAATAACAATATCTGGTTATTTTACATGCAATACATTATGTTAGTACCTAAACTATGTCCATTCTTGGTGTAGAAGCAGGTATTGTTGATAAGGTTAACACAACAGCCAATGACATCACCAGTCGTAAATGTTGGTCCATAAGGTTGTCCCGTTCCAGAAGAACAAAATGAATGTCCATCATCCCCGTGATAACCATATGAATGTTTATCCCAGCCTAAAGAGAAAGTTCCAATATATTTACAATGAAATGAAAAGTTCCACTGTGCTACAATTTATTCACAAAGATTATGGAAAAATAAGCAAGAACAGGATAACACAGACATAAAATTCCCAAAAGTACATTTAACTTCTCAACAATTACACGACATAATTTCTATATTAAAATACTGTTTACAGCCCGCTGAGCATGGCTCAGTGGGTTGAGCATGACAGTTCTGTTCCTGGTCAGGGAACATGCCCCAGTTGCAGGCTTGCTCCCCAGTGGGGGCCATGCAGGAGGCAACCGATCAACAATTCTCTCTCATCATTGATGTTTCTCTATCCCTTTCCCTTCCTCTCTGAAATCATTAAAAAAAAACTTATATATATACACACACACACAATTTATAACATTAAGAAAAATGAACTCAACACACAGAATACAAAAACATGTATTAAACAGGACTACTAACAAAGAAAAAAAAGAGCAAGACACGTTTTCCATGCATATTTCCTTTGGTAACACACCAAATGAATTTTGCTTGGATTTGATTTAAACACATGCACAAACATACACACGCACAATTTAATATAAAATCGAAATTTTCTATTTTGCTTTCTAGTTTCAAAGGGTTTACCCCCAAATTAACTTTAAGCATTAGTAAACAGAACACCAGAAATATAATCATCTGATTAGCAATGCTTTTGAGAAACAGACTGACATCTGAATTCATAATTTCCTTAGTTTTACTTTTAACATCAGGCCTACATTCTGAGAATATTAACAACTGAAATATAAACAACTGAAAATGGGTTAAAAGCCAAGAATGTGTTGGGTAGCAAACAGAGCTAACCACATTAAAATATTTAAAGTTGGTATGACAATGTACTGGAAATCAAAAATACCCTAAATAAATAATAAGTAAATAAATAAATAAATAAGTCAACAAAAAATGCATGGTATATATGTATTAAATTATGCCAAATAGCAAAAAAAAAAAAAAAAATTCAATTTACTTTAACAGCTCAGTTTCTACTTTGGACTCATAGTATAGGAAATTAAAAATATAGAAAATAAATGTACTTTACTATTTTAAGTTAGTAACTGAAAGTTTTAGCCAAAAAGATCTATGAGACTATACTATTTAGTTCAATTACAACTGTACCTGGTAGTCTATTCATGTTCACACCTTGAGCAGACAGACCAATTCCCATGTAACTGTTAAAAAAAAATAGAAAAAAAGAAAAGCAGGTTATTATAGACATATATAAATAGCCAAAATAGCCAATACCAAGTTTAAATTCATAGGGTAGCTAAAGAAGTTATTGCAAATTCTTTAAATAGCAAAAAGGGAAACATTAAGCAGCACTAAAACTCAGATTGCAGCAAATTCTAATAATCATTTATAAACACACCCAAAATATCCTATATGGTAAAAGTATAATATGCTAGATTGTTCGACCAGTTGCTATGATGTGCACTGACCACCTGGGGGCAGATGATCTGACCAGTAGGTTAGCTTGCTGCTGAGGTCCAGCCGATCAGGACTGGGAGAGATGGGCTAGATAAGCCCTGGAGCCCTCACGCAGTCCCTCCCTGATCTAGACTGGGCAAGTCAGGCCAGAAATGCCCTGGATGAATCTGTGCACTAGGCAGGTTTTGGTCCGATTCCTGCAGGCCAGGCCAAGAAACCCCACCATTGGTGCACGCCTCTAGTTGTTAATAATTATGCACTTTATTAAACAAAGAGGACTCATACACACACAAAAAAAGACGCGTTTTCCACGCAATAAAAATCTTTCCAATTTCTCTACACATATTTAGGATTTAGACTTCTAATAGAAAGTATTCAGGAGCTTGTGGAAGAAATCTTATATAATAAAAGCATAGTATGCAAATTGTCCCCTTGATGGTGCGTTGTCCAGGAGTTCAACCAGGGGAGAAGTCTGGCCAAGAGAAGTGAGGGAGATCCTGACCTGCCCTAGCCTCTAGGAACCCTACCAGCGCACAAATTTCATACACTAGGCCTCTAGTGTTAAATAAGCAACAAATGGGGCCCAGCTGGCGTGGTCGAGTGTCACCCCATGACATGCCAGGGTTATGGGTTCGATCCCCCGTAGCGGGTGTGTAGGAGGCAGATGATCAATGTTTCTCTCCAATAAATGTTTCTGTCTACCCCTCTCCTTTCCTCTCTCTAAAAGCAACTTAAAAAAATTGATTTTAAAGAAACAAATGTCATGAAAGGACAGAGTTAAAATCCAGACTGCACAACCATACAAAGTAACAGATACATACTTGGAAAAAAATAATAGTATGTGTTACCAGCACACCTGCACTAAGAAAAATGCTAAAGTAAATCTGCCAAATTGAAATAAAATGACATCAGAGAGTTGTACTTTCAGAAAGGAATGAAGAGCATTGGAAGTAATTCACACGGGTATGTAATAAAAGACTGATTTCACTCTTAATCTTCTTAAAACGTATCATTCTTCAAAGCAAAAACGTGTATTGTGCAATTTGTAAGATATGTAGATGTAATACATATAACAACTACAGCAAAAACAAGAGGGAGCCAATGAACCTATATAATGGGAAGTTTCTACATTTTATGTGAAATGATACAACATTCTCAGAAGATCATGAAAACAGGTATCTACCTTAACTAATAAAAGAGAAACATGCAAATTGGTGCCACTATGCACACCCAAGCCACACTCACTAGCCAATCAGAGTGGCTATATGCAAATTAACCCAACCAAGATGGCGGTGGCGAGAGCTGGAGCAAGGAGGAGGCTTGGCTGCCCTGGCAATGGAGGAAGCCAAGCTTCCTGCCTGGCCTGGCCTGCTGTGGCCTCTGCTCAAGGCAACAAAGTTTCAATTATAGAAAATAAATAAATACCAGATACCTGCTTCCAGTCAGCCTCACTGGGAGCTTGGGTTACTGGGGGCCATGGCCAGCGCGAAAACAGCCATCAGCCATTCACCCAGGTTGGCCAAACCCTCACACGGTGAGGGTCCCTGCTGGGGGGCTTGGCCAGCCTGCAAACAGCCATCAGCTCCTCACCCAGGCTGGTGAGACACCCCAGCAGGGACCCCACCCTGAAGGGGCTGTGGCCAGCCTGCAAACTGCCATCAGTCATTCACCCAGGCTGGCCAGGCACCCCAGCAGGACCGCCTTCTCTGAAGGTGATGTGGCTAGTCTGAAAATGGCCATAAGCCCCTGACCCAGACTGGCCAGAAATGCCAGCGGGACCCCAACCCTGATCTGGGATACCCTTCAGGGCAAACCAGCCAGCCCCCTCCCGTACACCAGGCCTCTATCCTATATAATAAAAGGGTATTATGCAAATTGACCCTAATAGCAGAACCACTGGGAATGACTGGTCACCATGACACACAGTGACCACCAGGGGGCAGACACTCAATGCAGGAGCTGCCCCCTGGTGGTCAATGCACTCCTACAGGGAGCTCTGCTCAGCCATAAGCCAGACTGATGGCTGCCAGCAAAGTTGTGGTGATGAGAGACTCCCACCTCCTTAGCAGTGCTAAGGATGTCCAACTGCAACTTAGGCCTGCTCCCTGCTGGCAAGTGGACATCCCCCGAGGGCTCCCAGGCTGCCAGAGGGATGTTTGACTGCCAGCTTAGGCCCGTGCCCCCCAGGTGGCGGGTCTAAGCTAGCAGGTGGACATCCCCTGAGGGGTCCCAGACTGTGAGAGGACACAGGCCGGGCTGGGCTTAGGGACACCCGAGTGCACAAATTTTTGTGCACCAGGCCTCTAGTCTTATCTAATAAGAGTAATATGCAAATTATGTGTCACTCCATCACAAAGATGGCCACCTCCATAGGCACAAGATGGCTTCCCCCATAGGCACAAGATGGCGATGCCCATAGCCACATCCTAGCTAATAAACGAGTAATATGTCACTCCATCACAAAGATGGCAGTGCTCATAGCCACAAGATGGCGGCACCCAGTCTGGCTCAGCCCCACTATTGAAGGGATCAGGCCTGTTAGCCAGGCAGGTGGTGAGGGAGGTGGGGGGCCCGAGGGGCAGAACAGGCAATCAGAGGGGAGTGGAGGCAGGCCAGAGGTTATAAAGATACTCAAGGAACTTAGTGAGAACTGTAACAGCATGAAAAAAGACAACAAACCCATAAAATCAAACCAGTCAGAAAAGTAGAATACATATCTGAAATGAAGAATACACTAAAAGGAATAAACCATAGGTTAGATGCAAAGGATCAAATTAGCAATTTGTAAGACTCAGTAGAGAAAAACACAATCAGAGCAGGAAAAATGAAGACAGTTTAAGAAACCTTTGGAGTAAAATAACAACATCTGCATCACAGAGTATCAGAAGGAGAAAAGAGAGAGAGAGAAAGGTACTCAGAACCTATTTCATGAAATGACTGAAAATTTTACCTAGTGAAGGAAAAAGACACACAAGTCCAAGAAACACTGAGTCCTAAACAAAATGAAACCAAAAAGGCCCACACCAAGAAACATCACAATTAAAATGACAAAGGTTAAAGACAAAAAAGAGTCTTAAAAGAGGTTGGCATTAAATATTCAAAGTGATAAAAGAAGCAAGAATCTACAACCAAGATCACTTTGTATCAGCAAGGCTATCATTTAAAATTGAAGTAGATATAGAGAGCTTCCCAGAACACAAAAAGTTAAAGGAATAGATTACCATCAAACCAATATTACAAGAAATGTTAAAGGGTCTTCTTTAAGAAGAAGAAAGAACAAAAGAGAGGAACATAGTTAAAAGAATATAATGGCAGAGGATTAAGATGGCAACCGGCAAGAAGGTAGGGAGGGAGAGAGTGAGGGAGTGATAGAGAAGTGTGTGGATGAGCTAGGATAGTTAGATCTTGTAGTTCTTCCAAGGGGCTGCCAAACGAGGCAGCCTTAGACGACGAAACCCCACTGCCACCACAGACACTACAGGGCGGCCAGCGCGGACACAGAGACCATGCCATCTTGAAAAACAGAACTGCTTTAAACTAGGATCCTAGCATCAGCACCACCTAATATGGTCTCAGATGCAAACCACCACCCTACAGCCACTAGGGACAATGACCTGCGAACAAAGCTGCAGACCCACAGACACCAAGAATCTAGACATCACAGCTGCAGATTTCTGTGAGTCACAGAGCCCATCCTCCTACCTGCAGGTTTATTGCAGCACCATAGGAACTGCTGGTCCCACCCAATGCACAGGGCTGCAGCTTCGCTATGGGAATTTAAGCCTGGGCGTGGTGAGGACACTGGGAATCTGCTCCCTGCAATGCAAATGGTCAACCAAACCCCACGTCCACGCAGAGCGGCAGTGCCACTTGACTTCGATTCTCTGCAAGCCCACATGGAAGTCTGTTTTCCACAGCGGAAGAGTGGACCTCCTGCTGACACAGTGTGATAGTGAAGACCCTAACAAGAGACAAGAAAGGCCCCTTCATAATTCTAAAGGGAGCAATATTACAAGAGTATATAACCCTGGTAAACATTTATTCATCCAATGCAGAAGCACCCAAATACTATCACCAATAAAGGTTTAATCTCCAACATTTATAGGGAACTCATACAACTTAACACATTTTTTGCGGGAAGCGAGTAAAATGGGATCCACCAGGGAGACTGTCAATGGACATGAGGAAACATACATTGGAACCTCTAGTTGGAACCAGCAAAAATAAAAATGTTTTACGTCGTTGTCGTGTGTGTGCCGCTCATAAACTATGCAGTGAAACAAGGTACAAGTGCAAGTTTTGTAAAGTACCCCTGCACAAAGGAAAGTATTTCGAATGCTACCAAACAGTGAAGTACTATTAGGTTATAGGTTTTTTTGTAAGATCTGTTGAAAATTTCGAAAAAATACAGTAATTTTGTATAAATAAAATTATTTTGATTGTGAAAGAGTGTTTTTATATATGTTTACCTAGAATGTAGTAATTTTGTGTACATAAAAAATACAATAACACGTATTTTGCAAAGTAAGTAAATAGAGACCTCTTTTTAAACTAAAACACTGAAAGTTTCATAGAAAAATATCAAATAGATCGAAAGATATGACTATTTTACGGAAAGTCTAATTTTGGCAAGAAAATGTCAAAAAAGCCCCGCGTTACGACACGATTTGGCAGGAAAATGCCCGATTACAAAGTGTTAACAAAAGGAAAATGAACAATCCAATCAAAAAGTGGGCAAAGGACCTAAGTATACACTTTTCAAAGGGGGACATTCAGAAAGCCAAGAGACATATGAAAACATGCTCAAAGTCACTAATCATCCGAGAGATGCAAATCAAAACAACAATGAGGTGACATCTCACACCTGTAAGAATGGCTATCATCAACAAATCAACAAACGACAAGTGCTGGAGAGGATGTGGAGAAAAAAGAACCCTCATGCACTACTGGTGGGAATGCAGACTGGTGCAGCCACTATAGAAGACAGTATGGAGTTTCCTCAAAAACTTAAAATGGAACTGCCATTTGACCCAGTGATCCCACTTCTAGGAACATAATCGCAAGAAACCAGAAACACCAATCAGAAAAGATATATGCATCCCTAGGTTTATAGCAGCGCAATTCACCATAGCTAAGATTTGGAAACAGCCTAAGTGCCCATCAGCAGATGAATGGATTTAAAAACTGTGGTACATCTACACAATGGAATACTATGCTGCTGTAAAAAAAAAAAAAAGGAATTCTTACCATTTGCAACAGCGTGGACTGAACTGGAGACCATTATGCTAAGTGAAATAAGCCTATCAATGAAAGAAAAATACCACATGGCATCACTCATTTATGGATAATAAAGACCATTATAAACTGATGAACAAAAGTAGATACAGAAGCAAAGCAGCATCAAAGAGACTGTCAAACTACAGCAGGAAGGCCAAGGAGGGGTGGGGGGGCAAGAGATCAACCAAAGGACTTTTATGTATGCATATAAGCATAACCAATGGACACAAAACACTGGGGGGTAGGGGAGCCTGGGGGAAGCTCAAGTGGGTAAAATAAGGGAGACATATGTACTACTCTTTGTAATATTTTACGCAATAAAAAGGAAGGGAGGGAGGGAGGGAGCGAGGGAGGGAGGGAGCGAAGGAGGGAGGGAGGAACCAAGATAGAGGCATGAAGTATATACCTAAATGCGTAGCCTCTATAACTACATTATAAAAATACAACTATACAGATAAGTGGCCATTCTCCAGAACCAAGGGAGGGGAAGCTTTACAACTAGAAGGCAAGAGAAGGAGTGCATTGAGACTGAGTAGAAGCTCCTGGCGCCAAAACTGAGAGGTACAGACGCACAAAACAGAGGCAGCACAGGTGAAAGGGTGGCAGCAGCTGCACCGGGGTCTATGACTTGGAAGGAGATTATAAACTCCAGGGTCAAACTGAATGCGATGCGGGCTGTCGAGCAACGGGGCAGAAGCCCAGTGGCGTTCTAGCAGAGCTGTTTGCAGAAATCATTGATGCGGAGATTCAGGGACTCAGGGGCTCGCAGATGCAAGGGCTTGGAGGCGCCAAATGCAGGAGAAGCTGTGGAGTCGGCAGAGGGGCAGCCACTGCAGGTTGCTCTGCCCCATTGATTCTGAGACCCCGCCCCACCCAACTTACAACCGTGCCCAAGCCATGTGCCTGCCTGCCTGCCTGCAGCATAACCTAAGGGAATGCAGCTGTGACAGAACTCCAAAAGTTCCAAACCCTAAACAATGAAAAGAAAGACCTGCAGGTCATTTCCTCCCAGTGATAATTCCCAGTGATAACTACAAAAAGACTGTGCACCCAGCCTTCAAAGGCGTACAACAAGATTGTCCACCCAGGCGATTGGGGAGGCTGAATCACTGGGCCCTACAGGACACCTAGCACAGAAAGCCACTCTATCAACACAGGGAAGCAGCCAAAATGCGGAGACAAAGAAACAGGTCAGAAATGACAGAAATAGAGGAGAGCAAACTATTGGATATAGAGTTCAGAACTACGGTTTTAAGGTTTTTGAAGAATTTTCTAGAATCGCCAATAAACTTAGTAATATTATACAGAGATCCAACAGCAGACGAGAGATTTGCAATAATCAAGTCAAAGATTTGAAACATGAAAAAGCAAAAAGCACCCAACTGGAAGAGAAAAAAGAAAAAGGAATCCAGAAGTGTGAAGATAGTGTAAGGAGCATCTGGGAGAAATTTAAGCATACCAACATCAGAATAATAGGGGTGCCAGAAGAAGAGAGAGAGCAAGAGATTGAAAACCTATTTGAAGAAATAATGACAGAAAACTTTCCCTACCTGGTGAAAGAAATAGATTTACAAGTCCAGGAAGCGCAGAGAAACCCAAACAAAAGGAATCCAAGGAGAACCACACCAAGACACATCATAATTAAAATGCCAAGGGCAAAAGACAAAGAGAGAATATTAAAAGCAGCAAGAGAAAAACAGTTAGTTACCTACAAGGGAGTACCCATACGACTGTCAGCTGATTTCTCAACAGAAACCATGCAGGCCAGAAGGGAGTGGAAAGAAATATTCAAAGTGATGAATAGCAGGAACCTATAACCAAGATTACTCTACCCAACAGGGCTATCATGTAAAATTGATGGTCAGATAAAGAGCTTCACAGACAAGAAAAAGCTAAAGGAGTACACCACTACCAAACCAGGATTATTTGAAATGCTGAAGGGCATTCTTTAAGAAGAGGAGGAAGAAGAAAAAGGTAAAAATAAAAAGTATGAACAAAGTGACAACAAATACATATCTATCAACAAGTGACTATAACAAGTCAATAGAAGTATCTGATGAACAGAATAAACTGGTGAATAGAATATAAGAAAGGGCATAGAAAGAGAATGGACTGACATTTCTCAGGAGGAAGGGGACATGATGGGTATGGGAAGAGACTGGACAAAAATCTTACATCTATGGATGAAGACAGTGGTAGGAGTAAGGGGACGGTGGGGGGGAACCTGGTGGAGGCGCGCTATGGGGGTTAAAAAAAAAAGGAACATCTGTAATAATTTGAACAATAAAGAATTTAAGAAAGAAAGAAAGAAAGAAAGAAAGAAAGAAAGAAAGAGAGAGAGAGAGAGAGAGAGAGAGAGAGAGAGAGGGGAAGGAAGATTAAAATCATATCAAGCATATTCTCAGATCACAATCTACTACAGTAAACCAGCAGTCACACATCCCTCTCACAATCCGGGACCACTAGCTCATAACTGCTCACCTCCCTGCCTGCCTGATCGCCCCTAACTGTCCCCCTGCCAGCCTGATCACCATTAACTGCCTCTGCCTGCAAGCCTGATTGCCCCTAACTAGCCCCCACACCAGCCTGGTCACCCCCAACTGCCACCCTTTCCGGCCTGGTTGCCCCATGCAACCTGCTGTTCAGTCATTTGGTCGCCCCATGCAGCCTGCTGTTCAGTTCACAAACCCTCCTGCTGGCCTTGTCGCCCCACTCAGCCTGATGTTTGTTCGTTACTGTGATGGCATCCTGGAAAATTTGCATATTCCTCTATTATTAGTATAGATAATGAACTATCAGAAAGGGAAGCTAAGAAAACAATCCCATTTATGTCTGTATCAAAAATAAAATACCTAGAAATAAGTTTAAGCAAGGAGATAAAAGAAATGTACTCAGAAAAGTACAAGATACTAAAGCACAAAACTGTAGAAGAAGATGCAAATAAGTGGAAGCGTATAACATGTTCATGGATAGGAAGAACATCATTAAAATGTTCATACTTCCCAAAACAATCTACAGATGCAACATAATTCCTATCAAGATACAATGGCATATTTCACAGAACTAGAATATTTCAAAAATCTACATGAACACACAAAAGACCTCAAAAAGCCTTAACTATCTTGAGATTTAAGAATAAAGTTGGAGGAGAAACCAAGATGGTGGCATAGGTGAACAATGGAATTGCTGCTGGGCACAACTATTTCAAAACCACAACGAAAAGAAAAAACGGACACCACCTAGACCCACAGGAAGGCTGGCTGAGTGGAAATTCTACAACTAGAAAGAAACTGAGACGCAGAGGAGGTGTGGAAATAAAGTGCAGAGGTATGGAGGCGTGCACGAAGGGGCTTGCAGAAAGGGCTGGCAGCATTTCATATTGGAGGGAGGTACAAGCTCCCGAGGGCTCTGAACTCCAGTTCCAGGCGAGTTTCTGGGGAACCAGAATCATATGGGGAGTAGCTGGACTGTCTGGCACCATCTGGCACCGGGAGGATCTTCAGAGCGGCTTTCTCTCGGTGGTGCTGAGGGTCACTGCAACCCGGTGTCTCTTAGGGGAGGGCTGAGAAGCGGCCATAGCTGGTTGCTGGAGACTCCTCCCCACCCAAGCTGCATGCAGAAGCTTTTGCATATAAAAGGCTGGGAAACCTCAGGCAGAAGCTAAAATAGCACCTCCTTGGAGTTCCAAGAGACTGTGTACCCAGTGGTCAGAGTGGGACCACCCAGTCTACAACTCCTCAGACTCATAAGGGACACACTCAGGGGCAGACTTACTGGGCACCAAAGCCCCACTGAAGCAAGTCTTGCCCCATAAGGGTGTCTCCAGCACAGAAGTTCTCCCACCGTAGACACAGATGATTCTCTCAGCCAACTGACCTGGAGGTCAATTCTGCCCAGTGATACCAACAACAATCAAGGCTTAGCTACAACAAGACTGTGCACAAAGCCCACAAAGGAGTGCACCAAGAGTGTCCACCTCAGATAATTGGGGAGGCTGAGCCACTGGGCTCTATAGGACACCTAGCACAGAAAGCCACTCTATCAATGCAGGGAAGCAGCCAAAATTTAGAGACAAAGAAACAGCTCACAAATGACAGAAATGGAGGATATAGAGTTCAAAACCATAGTTATAAGGTTTTTCAAGAAATTTCTAGAGACTGCCAATAAATTTAGTGAGACCCTTGAGGATTTGAAAAAGGACCAACTAGAAATTAAGCATACACTGACTGAAATAAAGAATAATATACAGAGATCCAACAGCAGACTAGAGGATCGCAAGTATGAAGTCAAAGATTTGAAATACAAAGAAGCAAAAAACACCCAAACTGGAAAAGCAAAAAGGAAAAAGGATCCAAAAATCTGAAGATAGTGTAAGGAGTCTCTGGGACAACTTCAAGTGTACCAACGTAAGAATTATAGGGGTGCCAGAAGAAGAGAGAGAGCAAGAGACTGAAAACCTATTTGAAGAAATAATGACAGAAAACTTCCCCTACCTGGTAAAATAAGTAGACTTACAAGACCAGGAAGTGCAGAGACCCCAAACAAAAGGAACTGAAGGAGGACCACACCAAGACACATCATAATTAAAATGCCAAGAGCGAAAGACAAGGAGAGAATCTTAAAAGCAGCAAGAGAAAAGCAGTCAGTTACCTACAAAGGGGAACCCATATGACTGTCAGCTGATTTCTCAACAGAAACTTTGCAGGCCAGAAGGGAGTGGCAAGAAATATTCAAAACGATGAATAGCAAGAACCTACAACCAAGATTACTTTACCCAGCAAAGCTATCATTCAGAATTGAAGGTCAGATAAAGAGCTTCACACACAAGAAAAAGCTAAAGGGGTTCATCACCACCCAACCAGTATTATATGAAATGCTGAAAGGTATCCTTTGAGAAGAGGGAGAAGAAAAAGTAAAGATAAAAATTATGAACAACAAATACATATCTATCAACAAGTGAATCTAAAAATCAAGTGAATAAAAAAAGTCTGATGAAGAGAATAAACTGGTGAATAGAATAGACTCAGGGGCATAGAATGGGAGTGGAATGACAATTCACAGGGGAAAGGGGTGTTGGGGGTGTGGGAAGAGACTGGACAAAAATCGTACACCTATGGAT
>PVJC01028232.1:0-22713 GCA_004026665.1 Murina feae
TCCATTTACATGACATGTCCTGAACAGACAGTCCAGAGAGACTGCAGATTCATAGCCTCCAGTGACTCAGGAGAGGAATGGGAAGCAACTGCTAGTGGCTGCAGGGTTTCCTTGTGGGACAATGACAGTGTTCTACACTTAGTGGTGATTGTTGCATCACCCTGCGCGTTAATCTAAAAACCACGGAATAAATACACGTAAAAGAATAGATTTGATAGTACATGAAGTATGTGTCAATAAAGCTGTCATTTAGAAAATGAGCATTAACAGATGAACTTTTATAATTGATTTTGATGATAGAGAACACTAACTTGGAGCCCTGATTAAGCACCTGTTTTTTACCCCCAAAAGAATTCCATTCTTCTCATTAGCAGACCAGTTACAAAAAATGTACTGAATTATATTTTGAATTCTATCAGTAAATGTGAATTTTATTTTCTCTCTTTTTAGTAAAAGTACCTCATTATCCCCTTGATTTATCTTCTTGACTATGAAGTTTAAAGTATTCGCTGTTTTGCCTTTGGGAAAAAAGTGTGCTTGCCCTGGCTTCAGCTCATCGCTTCTGCCTGTTACTCCCTTCATTCCAGTCCCAACTTCTGTTCTCTCTTTAAGACTCCACTTCAGTGACCCTTCCTTCTGCAGGAAGCCTTGCGTACCAGCCAGGCCAAGGAAAAACGTGCCTTTTTTGTTTTCGGAGTGTCTTTCACAAACTTTCTAACAGCAGCAGCCATGAATAGTTGTTTGCTCCCACATGGACCATGGGGCTCTGGCAGGCAGGGGCTAGCTTGTGTGCATTCTTGTAATCCCTGGTGCCACAGAAGGGAGTGGCAAGAAATATTCACAGTGATCAATAGCAAGGACCTGCAACCAAGATTACCCAGCAAAGCTATCGTTCAGAATTGAGGGTCAGATAAAGAGCTTTACAGACAAGGAAAAGCTAAAGGAGTTCATCACCACCAAACCAGTATTACATGAAATGTTGATGGGTATTCTTAAAGAAAAGGAAGAGAGATGGAGAAGGAGAAAAAAAAAAATAGATAAAAAATATGAACAATAAAGTTGCAATAAACACATATCTATTAACAATTGAATCTAAAAATCAAAAGAAATTCAATGAACAAAATAAACTGAATAATAAAATAGAATCAGGCATGGAAACATGGAACAGACTAACAAATCTCAGAGGGAAGTGGGGTAGAGGGGTTGGGAAAGATTAACCAAGGATCTTACATGCATATTATGCATTGATTACCTGTGGACACAGACAATAGGTTGGGGAAGGCTCGGAATGGGGTGGGAACTGGGTGTAGAAGGAGTAATGGGGAGGGGGGAGGAGAACAACTGTCATACTCTCAGCAATAATGATTTTTTAAAAATGCATCTTTAAGATGTTTGGTCTGTATTGTCAGGCTGCCCTCCAGAAGAACTGACTGTCCGTGTGAATTTTGAAAGTCCTGCTGTCTGTGTAATGAAACTTTATTAGGAGCCCAGCCAGGCTCCATCCCCAGTGCGGGGAGTGCAGGAGGCAGCTGATCAGTGATTCTCTCTCATCATTGATGTTTCTCTCTCTCCCTCTCCCTTCCTCCTGAAATGAATAAAAATATTTTTAAAAACCTATTAGGACCTTTGAATGTGTGCTACCTCTGCTGGGCTATAATATAGCTTCAGTAAAGAAACGTATAATAATAAAAGCGTAATATGCTAATTAGGCCTGAGGGCCTTCCGGACGAAGTCGGGGGCTATGAGGGTAGCCCACGTCCAGGATGCCAGAGGAAAGCTGGTTGCCGGCAGCTGGGAGAAGGAAGGCCTGCTCTTGCACGAATTTCATGCATTGAGCCTCTAGTATGGATATAAGGCTCTGTAAAGAGAAAGCCAGTCTCAGAGCTCAAACAGAAAGGAGTCCTGCTTTGAATAATTACACAAAGAACTTTCCCACCATGGCTTATGTACTATGAATAACAGAAAACTCTAATGGTTCCCCTGCCTTCAGAAGCGTTGAATCTCCGTTGTTACGGTTTGGTCCTCTGTTCCTATTGAAGACCAGTCCCTGTCTCCAGAAGATATCCTTGATAAGAATCGCAGGTTTCAGGTGTAGCCCCGCCAAACACTCAGATAGTGGAAATATACTGATAGTTCTTCCTTGGCCATCACACACATTTTCCCTTGGAAAATGGAATAGACACCACTCAGCCAGAAAAGATGTTTTTCAGGTCATTAAATCTGCAGACATGCCTAAGAAATTAAGTAAAAGAATGCTAATTCTGATCAATGTGGAGGGAGGGTGGACCTTGAAGTCTTATCTGAGATGGTGTTTAAAGTAAAAACTGGTTTAGACAGTTGGTGGTATATTATTTGATCTTAAAGATATTTTGAATGAGTTAGTATGCTTTTCCTTTATTCCATCTCATTCATTTATATCTACTTCCATAGGGCCCACTGGAGGCCAAGTACTCTTGTAGATAATTTCCTTAATTTTGACATTATCTGCCTCTCTCATATTTTTTTCCCTTGTCTCTCCACTGGTTTTAGTCATAATTTATCAAATAAAGGCTTTTTAAAAGGCAGAACAGTCCTGGCTGCTGTTGCTAAGTGGTTAGAGCACCAGCCTGCGAACCAGAGGGTGGAGAGTTTGAATTCTGGTCAAGGGCACCTACCTGGGTTGCCGGTTCAATCCCCAGCCCTGGTTGGCATGTGGGGGAAGCAGCCAATCTATGTGTCTCTTTCACATTGATGTCTGTTCTCCTACCTCTCTCCTCCTCCCTCCCTCCGCCCCCTCCTTTTTTCCCTCCTCCACTCTCTCCCTTACCCCTTACACTTTCTCTAAAAATCTGTGGGAAAATATCCTCAGGTGAGGATTAACAACATCAACAATAAAAGACAAAGCAAATTGATTAAAAATATTGAATTTTAACAGTCGCAGTCTAAAGAAATAGTTAAGTTAACCTAACATCTTGGGATATTATGTAGCCCCAAAGAATTTGTAGTAATGGGGGTAATGTTCACGCTGTGATAAGTCAAATGCAATATTATACAAATAGTGTGAATTCAACTATGTTTCAAAGTATAAGAAAAAGACCAGATTGTTGTAGTGTTCACTGGTGGTAGGTCATGGGTGATTTGCCTGCTTTCTTCCTACTTTTCAGATTTTCTTCAGATTCTTATAGTGGGCATAAAAATAGAGGGAAAATAGACTTCAAATACTAACAAAATATTTTGTATCTGTTTTTGTTGCTGTTAATCCTCACCCAAGGATATATTTTTTTGCCATTGATTTTTAGAGAGAGTGGAAGGGAGGGAGAGAGCGGGAGAGAGAAAAGAACATCAATATGAGAAAGACACTTCAAAAGGCTGCCTCCTGCGCATAACCTGGCCAGGGATCAGACCCACCACTCAAGCACATGGTTTGACCAGGAATCGAATCTGAGATCTTTCGGTCCTCAGGCGATGCTCTAATCACTGAGTACACCTGCCAGGGCCCTGTTGTTTTTTTAGACAGCAAGATGTAGAGATAGGGATTTAACCATTTAACTGTTAAATCCTGAGAGCACTCACTATTGAAGAGTGGCCAGTATAGAGGAGAGGACACTTAATTGTGTATATAGTTTTGGACTCATACTAAAATTTAAGTAATACTTGAATTTATATACAAACTAGAGGCCTGGCTGCCCTGCCCCAATCAGGGTGGGAGGGGGCCAGTTGGAGGTGAGGCCAGCTGAGGTGACGGGCCGAGAGTGGTTGGCAGGCTGGCCTTGCCCCCTGGTCGAACTCCTGGATGAGGGGACAATTTGCCTATTAGCCTTTTATTATATAGGATGTCTGAGTTGTTTATTAGCATTTACTATAAATATGTGGGTCAGATTTAAATAAAAACAAAAATGTAATAAATCATAAGTAATCAGTAATCTCAGGAGTAGATACCAAACCAGTGGGTCATCCTGAGTGTTCTGATTGATGGTATTCTGTGGTCACTTGGTAGGTGTGTACCAGTTGATGAGTTAATACGTTTAGTAGGGGATGTATGCGTGAAAGAGTGTATGGAACTTGTTATTTAGGCTTGGTCATTGAAACTTGTCCAATCTTACTTTAGGAGAATGACATCTTCCTGGGCTGGGAAAAAGGAGCTTACAAGAAATGGGGAAAGAGTAAGAAGAAGTGCTCAGATCTAACTCTGGAAGAAATGAAAAAACAGGCTGCTGTTCAGTGTCTTCGATCTGCATCTGATGAAGTAAGTTTATATTTTATTTCTGATACTTAAGAAAAGGGGTGTTTATAGGTGTAACATCTTGACTCAAACAAACCTTAGAAAAATTATCTACTTGTTATCTTACTACTGTGACATAAACATTTTTTCCTTTATGGTATTTATATAATGTATTCTTTTATATGTATCATTGTAATTAGAGTGTACACAAAATGTTATATCCTTTTCTCCATTTAACATATAGAACATCTTGTTAATATATATCTTTATTCTTTTTAGTGGCTAAGTTATATTTCATGAAATAATACTCCAACAGCAATATAATATATTTCTTATTGCTGGATATTTAGCTTACTCTTGATTTTTTCTTTTTTTATGCTCTCCAGGATATTTTCATGCGCGACTTTTTCCCTGGTTTATATTATTTCTTTTTTTAAAAAAATCTTTACCCAAGTATGTATGTATGTGTGTGTATGTGTTTACATGTATTTTAAATATATATTATTGATTTTTAGAGAGAGGAGGGGAGCGGGATAGATAGAAACATCCTTAAGAAACATCTTTAATCAGCTGCCTCCTGCACACCCCTGCTGAGAATGAAACCTGCAACCTGGGCATGTGTCCTGACTGGGATTTGAACCAGTGACCTCTTGGTTCATAGGTCAGTGCTCAACCACTGATTCACACTGGCTGGGTGAGGATATGTTGTTTTTTTAATACATTTTTATTGATTTCAGAGAGTAAGGGAGAGGAGAGATAGAAGCATGAATGATGAGAGAGAATCATTGATCAGCTGCCTCCTGCATGCCTACCACTGGGGATTTAGCCCACATCCCAGGCATGTGCCCATGACTGGAATCGAACCCAGGACCCTTCAATCCACAGGCTGATGCTCTGTCCACTGAGCCAAACCAGCTAAAGCGAGGATATGTTTTTATTGCTTTTAAGAGAAAGAGAGAGAAACACCTGAGAGAGAAACATTGGTCAGTTGCCTCCCATATGCGTCCTGACTAAGAATCGACTGGTGACATTTTAGTGCACGGGGTGATGCTCTAACCAGCTGAGCCAGCCGGCCAGGGCTCTCTCACTTCTGTATGTATTTTCAGAAGTGGAATAACAGTTCTCTAACATTTTAAAGACACTGTATTGGCTTCTGATTTATAAAGTTTTGTTTGTATATTAGAAAATACGATTATTTTCTTAATCTTTTAACATCTATACTAATAAAATGGCAATATGCAAATTAATCATCACTCCATGACAAAGGATGGCGGCACCCATAGCCACAAAGATGGCGGCGCCAGCCAGAGCCATGGAGCCGGCAGAGTGGGTAGAATGCTTGGCTTCCTTCTTTGCCCCAGTGATGAAGGAAGATAGGCTGGCCACTGAGGGCCAGCTGCCAAGCGTTGGCCTCTGAGCAGCGGCCACAGAGCCGGCCAGAGTGGTGGGAGGCAGCTCCGGCCCAGAGCGAAGGCCCGGGTCCCGGGTCCCGGGTCCCAGAGGGAAGCCGGTGCCGACAGCCAGGGGAAGGAAGGCCTGTTCTTGCATGAATCTTTATGTGTCAGGCCTCTAGTTTCGTATAAAATACTTACCATGTCCTTCAACATTCTGAAATAAAATAATTTTAGAATGTAATCAATTATTTATTTATTTTAAAATATATTTTATTAATTTTTTACAGAGAGGAAGGGAGAGGGATAGAGAGTTAGAAACATCAATGGGAGAGAAACATCAATCAGCTGCCTCCTATACACCTCCTACTGGGGATGTGCTCGCAACCAAGGTACATGCCCTTGACCAGAATCAAACCTGGGACCCTTCAGTGCACAGGCCGACACTGTATCCACTGAGCCAAACTGGTTTGGGCTAGAATGTAATCATCTATTTAAATTAGTACTATGCATTCTTGTTTTATTATTCACTGTATAATGCAATCTCTGAGATCATAATTACTTAGAAAATTATTTTGCTTTACCATTGAGGTAGTGTAAAATTACCCTTAAAATGCAAAAATAAATGGAGATTAGAAAAAACAGTTCTCAAGTGGTAGAATGTTAGCATTTCTTCTCCCTCCAGCATGTTCCCATCTCTAAAAATGGGTGTAATTTATTTTATTTTCTAAGTTACTCTAGGCTTCAATATTCTTTTTTTTCTGTACGTTATATTCTGTTTCATTGAATGATTTCTGTTCACGCATCAGTGCCTCATTATTTTACTTTGTGTTTTGTTTCTTTTATTGATTTCAGAGAGGAAGGGAAAGGGAGGGAGTGAGAGCGGGGAGCAGGGAGCGGGGAGGGGGGGAGAGAGGGAGGGAGGAAGGGAAGGAAGGAGAGAGAGAGAAGCATCAATGATGAGAGAATCATTGATTGGCTGCCTCCTTCATGCCCCCTACTGAGGGTCGAGCCCAGGCATGTGGCCTTGACTAAAATTGAACCTGGGACCCTTCAGTCCGCAGGCTGACACTCTATCCACTGAGCCAAATCAGCTAGGGCTACTTTGTGTTTATGTCTGTTTGTTTTTGTTCGGTAGTATTCCATACTTCTCTCCTTTCTCTCTCTCTCCCTCTCTCTCTATATGTATATGTATATGTATATGTATATGTATATGTATATGTATATGTGTATATATACGCACATATATATACATATATACACACATATACATATATCTAATCTAATAAAAGAGTAATATGCAAATTAACCATCACTCTGAGACACCTAAGCCATGCCCACCAGCCAATCAGAGCAACTATATGCAAATTAACCCAGCAAAGATGGCAGCTAATTTGTATACACAGGCATAGAGTGAAGACTGAAGACAGCCTAGAAGGAAGCCAAGTGCTGCAGAAGGGAGCCAAGCGGCAGAGATGTGAGGGAGCGAGGCAGCAGAGACGGGAGTGAGGCAGCAGAGATGGAGAGGGAGTGAGGCAGCAGAGATGGAGAGGGAGTGAGGCAGCAGAGATGGGAGCGAAGCCTGCCTCGGCGGGCTTTGCTCCCTTCTCTGCTGCTTTGCTCCGGCTCAGGAAGCCCTATTCTTGTAGGAATTTTCCTGCAATGGGCTTCTAATGTGTGTGTGTGTGTGTGTGTGTGTGTGTGTGTGTAATACTGTTTTTATTGATTTCAGAGAAGAAGGGAGAGGGATAGAAAGATAGAAACATCAATGCTGAGAGAGAATCATTGATCAGCTGCCTCCTGCATGTCTCACATTGGGGATCAAGCCTGCAAGACGGGCATGTGCCCTGACCAGGAATTGAGCCATGACCTACCTCCGGGTTCATAGGTCACCGTTCAGCCATGAGCCATGCTGGCCGGGTTGTGTGTGTCCTGGTGTGGGGATTTTTATGTGTGGTTACAATTAGCTTTATAGCAAGTACAGTTGTATATAGTACTGTAGTGTTCTTTTTCTTTTGAGTGCATCTGATCTTCATCTCCCTTTGCCAGTTCAGATTTTTATCCTCTCCCCTTTTATGTTTTTGTTGCCACAAATTATTCCTGTTTATGCTGTAAGTTTTTTGGAGATGTTATTCATAGTGTTGTGATCTTATGTTCTTTATTTCAGGTAGAATAACTCCCTTTAATACCCTATTTTCTGTTGTATAAGATGACTGGGCATATAAAACAACCCCCAACTTTTGAGATTTTCCTGGGTTTAAACATCTGGACGGAGACCAAATGCAGCACAAAAAGAAGCCGACTGGAGACACTTGCGGTCTCTGTCCAGCTCCGTTGACGACCCCCAACTTTTGAAAAGATTTTCCTGGGTTAAAAAGTTGTCTTATACTCTGGAAAATACGGTATTTCCTGTAAGGGAGGTTTTCTGGTGATAAAACCCCTCAGCTTCTGTATGTCTATGTCTGAGAATGTCTTTATTTCTCCACATCTAAACTAATAAAAGCGTAATATTAAAATTAACCGTCTCTTCGGGACGGGCAAGCCATGCCCACCAGCCAATCAGAGCGGCTGTATGCAAATTAGCCTGGCCAAGATAGCAGAGGCCACAGCCCAGGAGAAGCCGCGGGAGGAGCAGGGCAACGGCGATGGAGGCCTGAAATAGATCCGGTTGCGGATTACAGGTGGCAAGGGCAGCCTCGGGGGCGGAGGGACCGAGCCAGCTTCGCCCCCAAGGCTGAGGCCTGGAAATAGGTGTAATCAGGGCACACAGCACACACAGAGTGTGCCCCAATGGATTCCAGGCAGCTGGGCAGCCTCGGGGGCGGAGGGACATCCCCCGAGAGGTCCCAAACTGTTAGAGGGCACAGGCCGGGATGAGGGACCCCCTCCCCACCCACCTACCCACCCCCTTACCCCCGCCAAGTGTACAAATTTTTGTGCATCAGGCCCCTAGTTTAAAGGATAATTTTGCTGGGTATATTATTCGTGACTGGTAATTTCTCTCTTTCTGACGTTTGAATATTTGGTTCCACTCTCTTCTGGCTTGTAGAATAGAGTTTCTGCTAAGAAGGATGGATCTGATAGGTTTTTCTTTGTAGGTCACTTGCTTCTTTTTCCCTGTCATTAATCTTTGGCAGCTTTAGTACCAAGTGCCTTGGAGAGTCCTCTTTGGTTGAGGTAACTAGGTGTTTTGTTGGCTTCTTGGATTCGAGGCTTTAACTCTTTCCATCCGTTTGGGAAGTTCTCACGCACTATTGTTTGAACAAACTCTCCGTTCCATGCTCCCTCTCTTCCTCCTGCAGAATTCCTGTAATTCTGATGTTGCTTTTTCTGATGGAGTCAGATAGTTCTTGTAGAGTTCTTTCATTTTTCTTTATGTCCAGATCTCTCTCTCTCCTTCCCTCTGCGTCATTTCTAGATTCCTGTCTTCAACATTGCTAATTCTTTCCTCCATCTAGGTGGCTCTGTTTTCTAGTCTCAGTAGT
The DNA here is from genome assembly GCA_004026665.1 of Murina feae. Taxonomy (NCBI): domain Eukaryota; kingdom Metazoa; phylum Chordata; class Mammalia; order Chiroptera; family Vespertilionidae; genus Murina; species Murina feae. The sequence continues at coordinate 9,078 of PVJC01028232.1, forward strand.
TCACTCTTAATCTCTTTAATTACATGATTCATTCCTGAGATTTCTGATTGGTTCTTTTTAAGTTTTAATCTCTTTGGTAAAGTGCTCGTTTTGTTCATTGATCTGCTCTCTGAGTGCATTGAATTAATTGCTTGTCTGTGTTTTCATGCATCTTATTATTATTTTCACAGCAGCCATCTTGAAATCTGTCATTTACATCACACATCTCCATGTGTTCCCGCTTGCTTTCTGGGAGTTTTCATTTTCTTTCTGATCGTCCTTGTTACTACGGTTGTTCATGGCATTTGGCTCTCTGCTTAGGTCTTTGCCTTTACTTCTGTCTGTATTAATGAAGAGGTCTTTCTACTACTTTCCGGTAGATGGTGCTGAATCGCAAGATTTTTCACTCTGTGACCTCCTAGTGTTAACCTCCACAGCTTCCGTGGGCTTGGTGGTCTGCTTGGTGGGCTTTGTTTTACCTTCACTGTAATGGCGACCCCTGACCTCCATGGTGCCCCAAGCACCCCTCCTGGGAATCAGTAACGAGGGAAACTGCCATTCTGCTCCAGCAGCTCCCGGTTTACAGATAATGTGCCCGGGCAGTGGGAGGTGAGGTTTGGGAGTTGAAGCAATGGCAGAGCTCTGTGGTCTGCTTTTGTTTGAAACACGGCCGCCTTGCATGACAGTGGAGAGCCACACAGCAGAACCCCTGTGCTCTGTCAGGCATCTACTCCCTTGCAGCTGGCCCTGCTGGGCTGCCCCTTGCCGCTCTCTGTTCCTCCTGGCCACGAGCTCCCGGCTGCAGGGCTGTGTCTGTGGGCCGTCTGCGCTTTCCTCCCTTTTCATCTCCTGGTTTATTCCCGGTTGCCCACCTTTAGATGTTTCAATGCGCGGGTCTCTCAGGCATGCCTCTGTGTTGAGCGGGGATTTCTTTGTTGAATTATAGTTGATTAACTTGTTGACATTTCATTGGGAGAGGCCAAGGGCTCTCTCACACTGCCATTCCTTTGATGTCACTCTCTCTCATTCTTGAATGCCCTGTGGATGTGGTATACTATTAAAATGTAATTTTTAAGATTATATAATAGTTTCTATTGTAATTGGGAAAACAAATAAAATTTCTCATTAACAGCTCCAAATTAATAGTTGGGAGCACCTGCCAGGCGGGAGGGGACGATGCCCTTTTTGCTTCTCACTTGCTATTCCAATAGCCCGGGGATTGAATAATTAACATGCACACACGTAAGATACTGCGATGGTCAAGGACAGGAAGCAGATGCCAGGGAGTCAAGCTTGCTTTTTCTTTTTTTAAATATATTTTCATTGATTTGAGAGAGGTAGGGAGAGGGGAGAGAGAGATAGAAACATCAATGGTGAGAGAGAATCATTGATCAGCTGCTTCCTGCTTGTGCCTCACTGGGGATCGAGCCTGCAGCCCGGGCCTGTGCCCTTGACTGTAACTGAACCCAGGACCCTTCAGTCTGCAGGCCGAGGCTCTACCCAGTGAGCCACACCAGCCAGGGCTAGAGGTTGCTTTTAGGTACAGAGTTAAGCAATAAGTTCCTTATTTATCTGCCATTTAATAATGAGAGCAAATACACATACTTCTATGTCGTATTACTGCCCAGGACAGCCAGGTTACAGGTGTGTGGAGGAGACAGGGCGTGAGAAAGAGTATCTAGTCCCCAGGTCGTGTGGCGGCTGCAGTGTGCAGACGTAAGCAGCCAGCAGGCTCAGTGCTGGAGGCAGAGGCCAGGCGATGCCGGTGGCTCGGTGCTCTGCCCTGGGACTGGCACTGGCTTCAGAAACATAGTGACATAGGCTTGTGTGCAGAGCAGCGTGCAGCAGCGCGTGTCAGCTGACGCTGGGTTAGGTTCATGATCTGGAGGAAGTGGAATAAAACGCCAACTCATCCCACCTTGAACAGTATGGTAAGCAGCCTTTCCAGTGGCATTGTGTCGGAGGAGCGGTGTTTAGGACTAGTCGCTGCCATGGTCTGTAAGAGTGTTTTTAAGGAAAGAATAATTCTCTTGGGGCCCATTTCCCAGTCTCCCTCCGTTCTGCCTCCCTCGTGAAGCTGTGAACTGATGTGGATAGAATGTAGTTATCGTTTCCAATTAACTGTCTTCATGCAATTTTGCTGCTTAAACTGCTCAAGCTGTGTACCGCCCGGCTTCTTGCTTAGGATGTCGGCAAACTTGTGCTGAGTCATTTTGTGTGAAGGCAGTGGGGCGAGATTCTATTTTTAGCCCCTGCAGGCCCAGGAGGGCGGAGGGGGAGCAGTCCCGTGCATCTGTTTGGTGCTGACCACCGAGAGACTCAATCCCGGCTAAGTACTTCCGGCTGCGGAATAAGTACAAGGTTGCTACGAAATACATTCACTTTTCTTGTATCTGGTGAAAGACTTTCCTTTCCTCCAGTGAGAAATAGAATTTTTAAAAGTCTACATGAGTAAAAGATTATTTGCTTGTGCCTGTTTGCAACATTCCTTTTTCTTTAAAGGTTGGCTCTTATTCTCACCCTCCCAATTTCAGACTCTTCCTGCTCTCCCCTCCCGTTTCACCCTGTTTCTGCACAGAGACTAGCACCTGTGCGTGACCCTGAAAAGGAACGGCGGCAGTGCGGCCGCGCTGCGCTGCTCCTCGTGGCAGTCAGGAGGGCGCGTTCCGAAAAGAAAAATCACCTTGTTTTCTTCAGACCATGAGCTCCTCAAAGACTCAGATGAACTGTTTGTGACTTTTCTTTTTTAAGTAACTGCTGTGTTTTTTTCTTTTTAAGTTGATTTTAGAGAGAGGAAGGGGGAGAGAAGCAGAGGGGGAGAGAAGCATCAGTTGGTTGCTCCCTCACACGCCCCAGTCAGGGACGAAACCCACAGCCGGGCATGTCCCCGACCAGAAGCCGAGCCCCTGGTATAGGGGCGAGCCACCAGCCAGGGCTGTGGGTTTTCTTTCTATGAATGTAGCACAAGACCGTGCTGACACAGGCAGTGAGTAGGATGCTGGCTTTTAGTTGTCGGAGGGCACTTAGCTCCTTAGGCCGCCCCATCAGCAAGATGCTATACCTCTGGGAAGACAGAAGTGATTTTTTTTTAAGTAAGTGCCATTGAGTGGATTTAATTATTAGTAAAACATGAATACTAAATTGGATCTACAGATATTTAATTTTTAAACTTTCGTGTTCTTTTAAATATCGAAAATGTGTTTCTTTTGGAAAATGGAAAATTATTTCTTTATAAAACCTTCATATTAAAGCAAAAGAGTAGAAATACCTGGTTTTTACATACCCGGCAGCAAACGAAGGTGTTTTTTTGTTCCCACGCAGAGCTCTGGCATTGAGACGCTAGTGGAAGAGCTCTGCTCCCGCCTAAAAGACCTGCAGAGCAAGCAAGGTGAGTGCTGCCTCCAGGCCTGTGCACAGGCGCTGTGGTCACCAGATGCAGGGCGGGGAGAGGTGATCTTAGGATGGAGCCAGCAAGAGCCACAGCGGCCGAGTGCCTGTGTACAGTGACCCAGGCCAGTGTGGGTCGACCCTCCACTGTCACCTGTAAGGAGACCCCTACTGCTGAGTGCATTGGCCCGCATGTGCCCTGGCAGAGTCCTTGTGCCCTGCCGATAGCTCCTGTTGACATCAAGGCCTTAAGTGGGTGTCAACACTAAGTACCTCAGAGTTGGAAGAACTTCTACTTTGACTCTTGAATTTTGGGGGGAAGGCAGGCTTGACAACCTCAAAAAGCCATTTGGACTCATGAACCCTCATCACGTCTTTTCCCAGCTTTTCTGTAAGCCCATATTAAGATCAAGGACCTTTATTTTCATTGTCCGTTTCATGCTCATTTTACTGCGCACCAAGTCTTGACCTTCTTACTAAGGTTGGTTGGTGTTTAATTCCTGGCAGGATCATGAGCTAAGCTCAGGGAATAGCCCTTTGACTCTGTTTCATTGGAAACAGCCCTCGGCCTCTAGATGTTAAGGGACAGATTGCGAATTTTGATTAAGAATTTTCTGTGCAGATTAGCATTAGTCAAGGTGGGTCGATATAGAAAGTCTGTGAGTGCACAATTTTGTGAGAAAATCCTTTTGTAATCTAAACAGATATTCTGTCTTTCTGGTGTAATTAACAAGTGCCCAGGGATTTCAGTTTCTCAGTCAGGTGCCTCCAGAGCGCTGGCTCGGTGATGAGGCGAACAAGTCATGGGGTGTAGCCGGAGACTTCCCCTGGCACACTGAAGAAGCAGGTTCTTATTACAAAGATAAACTGCCACAAAAGCCTATATAATTTCTATTAAAGTTAGAAATTTTTAAAAACATGACAAACCTTTCTAAATTTTTGTTTCACAACAGAAGAGAAGATTCACAAAAAGTTAGAAGGGTCTCCCTCTCCAGAGGCAGAATTATCCCCGACAGCAAAGGATCAAGTGGAAATGTATGTAAGACTCATGTTGTCATAGAGTGCGCATTTGTTAAAATCAGAGGAAGAACTGCTGCATGCTTTACAGTTTTGTTCATCATCTTGTATGTAGTTTCATATTTTATAATTCAGGAAACAGTGAGCACATACTTGCATATTTGACACAGAATTCAAAGGTGAATAAGATACTGTCCTTAACATACATATTGAATCAATATCTGTGCAGTGAATGAATGAAACAAGGCTATTATTTGCAGTCTGTTTATGTTCTGTGACCATGGACATTCCCACCATCCTCTGAGACAGCCGAGAGGAGCGATGTTTATCCTTGTTGCACACGCAGGAACCAGGTTCCACTGCTGACTCCAGAGGAACCAGGGGCGAGTCATGGGCCTTGCCAGAATTGTTTGCTGAAGATACTTTAGTTCTTCCTTTGTAAGTGGTTAGTATTAAAATCAGCTGCATTATAAGCAGACTTCTTTATTACACATTTTATTTGAATTTCTGAACCTCTAAAACTTAAGGAAAGAGGAGCATGTGGTTGGTTTGTGTAAACCTGCACTGTCCACCAGAGAGCCTGAGCCACGTGCGGCTGTTGAAATGTGGCCACTTCAGAACGAGACGTACTGTAAATACAAGTTCCAGCAGATTTCAGAGACTCTGTGTAAAAAAGAATGTACCGTATTTTCCGGCGTATAAGATGACTTTATTTTTTAATATATATTTTATTGATTTTTCACAGAGAGAAACAGAGAGGGATAGAGAGTTAGAAACATTGATGATAGAGAAACATCGATCAGCTGCCTCCTGCACACTCCCCACTGGGGCTGTGCCCGAAACCAAGGTCCATGCCCTTGACCGGAATCGAACCTGGGACCCTTGAGTCCGCAGGCCGATGCTCTATCCACTGAGCCAAACTAGTCAGGGCTAAGATGACTTTTTAACCCAGGAAAATCTTCTCAAAAGTTGGGGTTGTCTTATATACTCAGTCATCTTATACACCGGAAAATACAGTAAACTATCCTATTAGTATCTTTTAATACCAGTTACATGTTGAAATGATGTTATATTTGGTTAAATAAAATATGTTATTGAAATTAATTTCACCCGTTTCTTCGCTAATGCTTTTAATACGACTCCTAGAGCATTAAAAAGTACACTGAGGCACACAATGTGTTTCTCTTAGCGGTGCTGCACACTGAGCGGGAACACACCGCACGGCCCTTTGTGAGTGTGGCCTTGCACCGCTTCACGTGCGACCTCAGCCGCTGCACCCGGAGCGGCAGTCCCTTGTCAACTAGCTGCCCTGGAGGCTTCCTTTGGCATCTGTCTCACTGTGAACTCTTCCAGGGCTCCTAGTTCCCCAGCAACTGAGAGCGCTTCTCCCACTTTCCAGGCCTCCAAAGCCCGATTCCCGAGGCCCATTCGCCCTGTAGGGTCGCTGTCTAAGCAGGCTCCAGGCCAGGCACATCTGCATCCCCAGGACCCTGCACCTCTCAGGTGTCCTCACTGCACTGCTGCATTTCTGGGCCATGAAGGCGCACTGCGGTCCACCTTCTCCAGCTGTCCCAGTCTCGCTAGCACCTTTCTGCACCTTGCATACCATAACCCCTGCTGATTCTGAGGGTCTCCTTAATGCCGGCATTGTGCTGTCTCCTGAGAAAAAGCAATAATGACAACAGTCCCTTGAGAAGATGCTATCCGGACTCATTCCACATACTAGTTCCTCTACTCCTCACAGCTCTGAGGTAGACGCTGGTGTTAAGTGACGTGCTTGAGGTCACACAGCTGGACATGGCCAGTCAGGGTTTGAAGCAGCAAGTGTGGCTTCAGAGTGTGGCTCTCACCTGCTTGGCTTACAGCTTCTCAGCTGCATCCACTCCCAGCCTCACAAAGCCTGTGAGGCGAGTCATGTTGTCACCACTCCACAGCTGAGAAAATACGGCCGCGGCATAAATAAGTAGCTTAAGCCGAGGCGTAGTGTGTCCTGAGCTGAGAATGACATTCAGATATCTCTTAGCAAAAGATTACAGTTTCCCACTATATCGTATTTTTCACCTATGGCTTCTTAGTTAAAATGTAGACTTTGAAACTACAACTGTCATTTTACATATCCTAATATTCTTTAATTCTTCTCTCGGTACTTGGTGCGTTGGACTAAATGTAAAGGCTGTTTTACTGTGTTACTAATTATTTAAAAGTTAACGATTTATGGGTAATGGAACCATTGTCTGTTAAAAGGACTGTCCCAGCCTTCCGTGTGGTAATGCTGACTATGGCCAGTACATCTCAGTGCCCCTTCCGAACTCTCTGTGCTGTTTTGCAGGTACTATGAAGCGTTTCCCCCGCTTTCGGAGAAACCAGTTTGCCTGCAAGAGATCACGACCGTGTGGAACAAGTCTAAAGCCTGCTCTTCCTCCAGCTCCTCCTCATCGTCCACCGCACCCCCAGCCAGCACAGACACGGCGTCCCCCAAGGACTGCAACAGTGAGGGCGAGGCGGTGCCCACCGCTGTACACGCGCAAACCCTGAGCAGAAGTCAAAACGAGAAGGAGAGCAAATTGGGGAACGGCACAGTTGAAGAGAAGCCTGCTTTGTGCAAAAAACAAGTCCGACACAAACCCGAAGGCAAGGCCCGCCCTCGCTCCTGGTCTTCCGGCTCCAGTGAGGCGGGCTCCAGCTCGAGCGGTAATCAGGGAGAACGGAAGGCATCCACGAAGTGCGTGAAAGCGAGACACAAGGCGCGAGACCTCCGCAACAGGAAAGGGCGGAACGGGCAAAGCAGGCTCTCGCTGAAGCATGGCGCGAGGGCCGAAGGGAACACCCACATGGGCGGCGGCGGCGGCGGCAGCAGCAGCGGCTCTGGCAGACAGCTGTGCAGGCGGGCGAAGAGACCGTTGAAGGAGTTGGGCAGGAGGGACGCGGACGGCATGGAGGCCAGAGACCTGCACCTGGACGGCAGAAACGACACGGAGTACAAAGAAGAGCCGCTGTGGTACACGGAGCCGATAGCAGAATATTTCGTTCCTTTGAGCAGGAAAAGTAAACTAGAGACCACGTACCGAAACCGACAGGATGTGCGGGATCCGACAGCAGAGGCGGTGGGAGAATTGTCTGACTCAGTGCACGGTCTTTGTATCAGCAACAGTAATACTCATAAAGCATACCTCGCAGCGGGTACTTTCATCGATGGTCACTTTGTAGAAATGCCTGCGGTTATGAATGAGGAGGTTGACCTCCCTGGGACCTCATTCTGTTCTCTCCCGGAGGACAACAGCTACTTGGATGATATTCATCTATCAGAGTTAACAGACTTCTATGAAGTGGACATTGATCAATCCATGTTGGATCCTGGTGCCTCAGAAACAATGCAAGGAGAAAGTCGGATTTTGAATATGATTCGACAAAAAAGCAAAGAGAGAAGCGATTTTGAGGCAGAATGTTGCATAGTGTTAGATGGGATGGAGTTGCAAGGGGAACGTGCAATATGGACAGATTCCACCAGCTCCGCGGCCGCTGAGGGCCAGTTCCTGCAGGGCCTGGGCCACCTGGCGCAGTTTTGGGAGTGCTGCTCGTCCAGCTCCGGGGATGCCGACGGCGAGAGCTTCGGGGGAGAGTCTCCGATCAGACTCTCTCCCATCTTAGACAGCGCAGCCCTCAACCCACATCTGCTTGCTGGCAATCGAGAGCTCTTCTCAGATATTAATGAAGGATCTGGTATAAACTCTTGTTTTTCAGTGTTTGAAGTGCAATGCAGTAATTCTGTTTTACCATTTTCTTTTGAAACACTCAACTTGGGGAATGAAAATACAGATTCTAGTGTGAACACACTTGGGAAAACACAGTCTAGATTGCTGATATGGACCAGAAATAGTGCCTTTGAAGAAAATGAACACTGTTCTAATCTTTCCACAAGAACCTGTAGTCCATGGTCCCATTCAGAAGAAACACGCTCAGACAATGAGACATTAAGTCTCCAGTTGGAAGAATCCACGCAGTTTAATGCAGAAGATATTAATTATGTAGTTCCTAGAGTCTCGTCAGATTATGTAGATGAAGAACTGCTAGATTTTTTGCAAGATGAAACTTGCCAACAAAACAGTAGAACTTTAGGAGAAATTCCCACGTTAGTTTTAAAAAAAAAATCGAAACTAGAATCTGTCTGTGGTATTCAGCTAGAACAAAAACCAGAGAACAAAACCTTTGAAGCTACGCATGTGGGTCGCGGAAGCAGCCCAGGCGGAGGCGGCTACAGTCCCGGGGTCGCTAAAGACATCTGGACACAGCTGGCCGAGAGGAGCTCCGTGGCGCTGGTGGAAGTCGAAGGGGCTGCTGATGAGCTGTTCTCGACAGACGTGAGTAACTATTGCTGCTGCCTGGACGCTGAAGCTGAGATGGAGCCGCTCCGGGAGCCCAGCAAGGCCGTGCAGAGGTCGGAGTACCGCCTGTGGGAGGGGCAGAAGGAGAACCTGGAGAAGCGCGCCTTCGTTTCGGGCCAGCTGTCCAAGGTGGACGGTGGTGACTACACCACACCTTCCAAGCCTTGGGACGTGGCCCAGGAGAAGGAGAACGCGTTCATTCTCGGGGGCGTGTACGGAGAACTGAAGACCTTCAGCAGCGACGGGGAGTGGGCAGTTGTGCCACCCAGCCAGGCGAAGGGAAGCCTGCTGCAGTGCGCGGCCTCCGACGTGGTGACCATCGCCGGCACGGACGTCTTCATGACGCCGGGGAACAGCTTCGCTCCAGGCCACAGGCAGCTGTGGAAGCCCGTCGTGGCGCTGGAGCAGAGCGACCCGCCGAGGACGGGGGAGGGCGGGTTAAATAAAGGGTTTTCCTTTGTCTTCCATGAAGACTTCCTGGGAGCTTATGGCAACTTTCAAGTTGAAGATCCTGGACTCGAATATTCATTCTCTTCCTTCGACTTAAACAATCCCTTTTCACAAGTTCTTCACGTGGAATGTTCCTTTGAACCCGAAGGGATTGCATCTTTCAGCCCTAGTTTTAAACCGAAATCCATCCTCTGCTCTGACTCCGACAGCGATGTGCTCCACCCCAGAATATGTGGCGTCGACAGAACCCAGTACAGGGCCATTCGGATCTCGCCTAGGACTCACTTCCGCCCCATTTCCGCATCGGAACTGTCCCCTGGAGGGGGGAGCGAGTCCGAGTTTGAGTCTGAGAAAGACGAAGCCAGTATCCCCGTTCCTTCTCAGGTCAGTGTGTTCCACGATCCGCAGGCAGATCTGAAGCCCCTGGAGGAAGATGCGCAGCAGGAAGGCCATTACTACGGGAAGTGGGAGCTGGAGTCGGGGAAGTTCCTGCCCAGGCTGCGGAAGTCGGGCATGGAGAAGAGCGCACAGACGTCCCTGGATTCCCAGGAGGAGCCAGAGGGGCTGCCGGCAGGGAAGCAGGCCCAGTGCCTCGAGTGCAGCCAGAGCGAGCCCCTGGGAACCAGAGTGGAGAGCTCAGAGGCAACCTGTGAAGTGATGGCCCCGTGCGAGGAAGAAGCTCATCATTTCTGCAGCTGCAAAGCAGGTTGTCAGTTCCCTGCCTGTGAAGATCAGCCGGGTCCTTCCGGACAGCTGGAGGAGGTATGTGTCTGTGTGGGTGTCCGATAAAGGGGTTTGACAGACTGTACCCCAAGAACAGGCAAGGAAGGGTGATGGTAAGTTATTGGGGAATGAGCATAACTGTCTTAAAATGTATCATCCTTATAGTTTTACATAAGGACTTAAAATGGACTTGATGTTTATAAACTTAAACTGGACGTCTTATGTCGAGAACAGAAATTTAAAAGTAAATCAGTGGGTCTAAGATTTTCATGTGTTGTCTTAACATGTATTATGCTTAAAGCAAAACCTAATCTATAAGCATTACAGCTTTCAAAGTTGATGAGTCAGAGCACCAGGTGCTAGAACAGTGGGGTCAGACCACCTCGGTACTTGAGTTCTGGCTGAGAAAGAATTCAGAGCCAAGACTCAAACTATAAGAGAACATTTATTTAGAAAATCACAGAGATAGAAGTCATTGGTAGAAGAAATGTGCTTAGGAAACAAGTTATAGAGAGGAAGAAAGTGCCCTTGGAGCTGAGAAGTGAGGAAGGTGAAGGTGCCATGCTTGTGGGGGAGAGAGGAGAGGGGAACGCCACAGCCGTGCTCCCTGGGGGAGAATGTGCTGGGTCCTCATCCTAAAGGTTTTAGGGGTGGAGAGTGTAGGGGAGGTCCCGGGGGAAGATCTCAGTAGCATTTGCAGCAGTTTTCCAGGTGGGTCCTTTCAGGGTCAGGGTTTCCCCTGGTTGGTCGGTGCCAGAGCAGGGGGCCATTATCTAATGCAGCTGGTCCTGAGGTCAGCTGTGGGGTTGGTTGTCTGATTGTGCTGCTTTTTTGGTCCTGAAGCTAAAAAACAACTGAGGCCTAGATGTTAGCCTAGGGAGGAAAGGCAGGGGTCCAAACCATATGAGCAGTGTATGCTAGGGGAGGAACGCTCACTCTGGGGATGAGGTCCCCACCCTACAATTATCCGTTGCCAAGCACCCGGGGCTTTCCGCCCTGGGCACCTTCTGTAGCTGGCCCATTGTCCTCACTCTGCCCATGTCTAACTACCCTCCACACTGTGCTCTTCAGAAGTAGCGAGTCCATCTAACTGCCTCTGCAGTATTGAAATCGGTAAACCTGTATAGCCTTCTCTGCAGTCCATTTGGTACGTGTGAAAACCAGCCTTCAGCTCCCATGCAACCAGGCAGCTCCCGAAGAACCTCTGCGCAGATGCCTCAGCTCACCCCAGCGCATGTCTCAAAGCTAAGGTGACCAGATGTCCCGCTTTTGGCAGGACAGTCCTGATTTTAACAATTTGTCTCGTGTCCCGAAGCGTTTTTAAAAAGTCCCAATTTTTGAAAAGAGACATATGTACTACTCTTTGTAATATTTTAAGTAAAAAAAAAAAAAAGAATCCCCCCCACCCGCCCCCGGTCAGTGGTGTCCCGCTTTACCAATGTTAAAATCTGGTCACCTTCCCCAAAGCTGATGAGTTGTCTGTAACGTGATGAGTGAGAGCAGGAGTCAGTTAACTGGAGTCACTGTCCCCTCTGTGCTCCTAGAACTGTTTGAGCTTAAATTCATTGTCCAAGAAATACCACTTAAAGCAATCACCTGCTTCACAAGAGCACAGCGGTCTGTCCACTCCGGCCATTATTCAGAAGAGCAGCACCTGGCTGGCGGGAGCAGCAGCTGAGAGGCGCTGCGGGTGGGGAGGAACCATCACCCCTGCGCCTGGGAGCGGCCGAGAGTCACCTTCCTCCTCCCGTGTCCTGAGCACTCTTGGCCCATCTGAATCCTCCCCGTGCCGGAGCCCTCAGACTCCTCAGACCCTCCTCTTTCCCTGGCCATTCCCTCGTTCCTCTTGCCTTTCCTATGCCACCCCCCGCCCATAAGAAGCAGTTGTCTCTTCTCTTCATTTCCCTGCATTGCATGCCTCTTCCTTTATTGGGTTTTCCATTCTTCTTGAGTCACTTCTCTCTACTTCCCCTCATGAGATTGGAAGCTCCTGTGCACACAGACGGGGTGCCTTCCTCGTTTGTCCGTCTCTGCCTGGCTGGGGGCCCCGGGTGACAAGAATGCTGCCCTAATTAGCTTGCTGCGTGTAGAGGCTCTCAACCTTGGCTGCACATGAGAATCACCTGGGAATCTCTTTAAAATCCTGACTTCTGGGCCTTATCCTCCGGAAATTCGGTTTCTTTATTATGGGGTGGGGCTACAACATTAGTAGCAAAGAAACAGACTTTCCAGAGGATGAGGCCCAGAAATCAGGATTTTAAATAGATTCCCAGGTGATTCTCATGTGCAGCCAAGGCTGAGAACCACTGCCTGAGACTGAATTGGACACTGGATTCTTAACTTGCTGAGAACAGCAACAGTGTTGCTCGCCTTCGTTTACCGCCCACTTTCCGTCCTTCAGCATCCTTTATGCACTTGTGTCTCGCCTGGCTCCAGATCGGGAAGAAAGAAAAGGAGGGAAGAAGCGAGGCCGCACCAGCCACCACACGGCCATATTCCTCGCTTGCTAGTATGTGGATGTATTTACGTGTTATCAGCATTCTGGGTTGTCTGGAAGGTTATAGCGTCAGTACAGTCCTCAGAAGACATTGCCGGTCGCCTGACAGTGTAGGTCAGGCATCCTCAAACTACGGCCGGCGGGGCCACATGCCGGGTGTTTTTGCCGCTGCTGCCTGTCCTGCTTAAAATAAGATATGTGCAGTGTGCTAGGAATTTGTTCATAGTTTTTTTTTTTAACTATAGTCTGGCCTTCCAACGGTCTGAGGGACAGTGAACTGGCCCTCGTTTAAAACGTTTGAGGATCCCTGGCATAGGTGTTGTTCGTACCATCAGCCTTCATCTCTCGGCAGCGGCACCACAGTTCAGAGCTGGTCTGAGCTCACTTTATAGATCTGTGAGGTGGAGAGAGGGACCTGAGTGACAGCATGGGGTCAGGCTGGGACCAGAGCCCGTGCCTTTCTCTCTCACTGCCTGGTGAGCCTCGGAGCTGCTGCAGGGCCTCCCCTCGCTGGGTGAGGACAGGCCCCAGAGGGCAGTCTGGGCGCCCCACCGAGTCTGCACACGTGGGTTTCTAGTGGAATGGGTGCATGAATCACTATTCATTTCCAAAGTTGCAGTCAGCAAACATTTATCACATACCTGACCAGGCATTGTCCCTGCCTGCGAGGAATCCAGTCTAGTCCAAGACCACTTTGTAAACAGATCACTTATTTTGGTTGAGGCAGGTAATTCATTCATGTCATTCAAGATCCAACCTTAAAGAGGGAGCACACAGTGGGGCTCCCTTCCCAGCCACAGCCACAGGGGTTCTGGGGTCTCCTCTGAGTGTATTTTCCGCATGTATACACAAATATGTGGTCACATCTCTTTCCTCCTATTTGTTCTTTTTACTGAAATGGCACGTTATTATAATCCCCCTTCCTTTATTTTCTGCACACAATTCCAGTATGTGGATGTGCCATCATTTGCCCGTCGGGTCCCTTATCTTCAGGTAATTTTAGGCTGCCTGGTCGGGGGCACGGTGCTGGGAGCCCAAGGCGAGCCCTCACCCCCGAGAATAAAGGAGAAGTCTTAACAACCTGCAGGCTCAGGCAGAAAGGAGGTGGGCACACAGGCAGGAGGAACAGCATGGGCGAATGTCAGGAGGCTGGAAATTAACTCCTCTCGTGTGCAGGCCCTGCCCCCATTAGCTCCCGGCT
>PVJC01028233.1:0-22711 GCA_004026665.1 Murina feae
CTGCTCCTTTCCCCCACATACACACCTGTTCTTCCCCACACACACCTGCTCCTCTCCTCACACACCTGTTCTTCCCCACACACACCTGCTCCTCTCCTCACACACCTGTTCCTCTCCCCACACACCTGTGCCTCTCTCCTCACACACCTGTGCCTCTCTTCTCACACCTATTTCCCCACACTTGTCCCTTTCTCTCACACCTGCGCCCCACCTCATCAGACCACCACTGCCTGATCATTGGTTTATCCTTATTCCAGCTCCTTCCTTCATTGGACAGATCTTTGTCCAGTCCCTTGATGAGCCAGGCTCGATTCTGGGGACACTGTAAGCTAGACAATGGGCCCTGTTGGTGAGGAACTCACTGGCAGACTTCGGTGGGGATGCAAACCGATGACCAATCAGCTGGATCATTTTGGAGAGTGTAGACAAGTGAGTGAGGTAGGGCAGGGCAGGTGGACTCTGGACAGGAGGCAGGTGGTGCCCTGGTTCAAGACACCGAGCCTGGAGCCAGACCAGCGGCTTTGAGCTCCAGCCTTAGCAGCTGTGTGCCTCAGTTTCTTTATCTGTCAAATGGGGTTAATGACAGTGTTTGCCTCTTAGGTTGGTTATGAGGGTAATTAAGGCAATACATGTAAAACCCTTAAATTTAGTACATGGAACATAGTACGTGCCATTTTAGCAGTAATATTGCAATTTTGAGGCAAAAAGTAGCCATTTCAAGCGCTTTTGGACTGAGCTGATCACCTCTCGTTTGTGCGCTGTGAGAGAATGGCATCTCTTGGTATTGCTGCCGGCTTCAGTTCTTCACGAAGACCCCACCCTTGCTGGCCCCCCCTCCCCACAGGCCGTTTGCAGTCCTGTGTGCCATGCCACCCCCAGCCCCTTCCTCCCTTCCCCCCTCACCACCTGAGCGGCTGGCTCTCCCCACAGGGCTGTTGCCCTCTGCCCTCTGCCCTGCCATGCCTCCTCTTCTCTCACGAGTGACACAGCCTCCTTGTGTCTGCTGCTCCATCCGCGCAGTGAGAGCTCGGACTGCACTTCCTTGTCTCGGCCCCGTAGGCTGTGTCAGATCCATGCAGGCTGCTTCGTAAGTCCTGTCTGACGGTGACTGAAGGCAGCCTGCCTCACCGTCTCTCCTGCTCTGTGGGGCCTCTGCTTGGGGCCAGGTCAGAGCAGGCTCTGGGAGCGGGCCTTGAGCTTCCCTGTCCTACTGCCCAGTCACACAGCTCCTCCATCCAACGGGGCGAGGCTGGGAGGCCCACGCCCTGAGCTGATGTCCTCCTGAGCTGGAATGCGGTTGAGAGAACGCAGCCCTCTCCCAGGGTCCCCAACCCTGTCAGCACAGACATCACGTCCAGGATGGAGGAAGTGCTGGCTTTGTTCCTAGACTTTAAAAATAGACTCTGTCTTACTGGGTTGGGAGCGGATGGACTTGCCAGCAAACAGGTGAGGATGTTGGGCAGCTGTGGCGTTTGCTGGCGTGACACAGCGACACGGCTGTGTCCCATCCCTTCCCTGCCTTCCCTGTTGCCCTGCAGGCCGCCAGCTGCCTGGAGCCGAGAGGGCCTCGCCAGCTGCTGCGGAGGAGACGGACATCGACGCCGTGGAGGTGCCCCTCCCGGGCAGCGACGGCCTTGACTTCAGCCGCGGGGTGACCGACCTGGATGCCGCGCGGAAGGATGGCGCCTCCCACACAGACTCCAAGGTAGGCAGAAGCTCCCGCTCACGGCAAGGTGACAGGGTCCCCGGGCTCCTGACATGCCCAGTCCACCCTGAGACACAGCCAGCGGTCGGTCGGTGTCACGGCCCCACCCTCCGCGCCCGCCTGTGCCATCTGGAGGCCCCTCTGTGCCCGCCCTCTGCCTGACTTCCTGGCGCCCTCTGCCCTGTGAGTGGAGTGGCCTCCGTCGGGTGCCCCTCGCCTGCGTGAGGGCCAGCAGCAGGGGCCGGGGCCAGCCTCCCTGCAGCGACATCTCTGCTCAGGGCTGTTTTAGTGGAAGTGGCCGCCTGCCAGGGGTGGGGGAAGGGACAGGAAGTGCTTCCCACAGACAGGGAGGACTCCCGGCCCTGGGCTGCATCGGGGCAACTTCTGTCCCTGGTGGCTGTCGCTGTGAGCAGGTGGGGCTGCAGCAGGCCACGCCCTTGATACAAGCAGGCTCTGGGGTCAAGCCCAAGGACCCAGCAGAGGAAAGGGGCGCTGCCTCCATCATCTGTCCCACTCCGGGTGGTGGGAGCTGTGCTGCATAGAAATAGGTCCCCGTGTGTCCCGGAAGCTGAAGGAACTCAGCCATGTGGGTGGCACAGTTAGAGGTGGGGCAGGTGAGGGGACATGTCATCTTCTGGTCCCATAACTGCGAAGCGGGTGCTGAGTGTCGGAGCAGGACTTCCTGCCTGCAGCCCCGCCCGGTGCCACACCAGCTGCCCCGGCCGTCCACTGCACCAGGCCACACCGGGCCTTGGTGATGGGCGGGACTCCTCAGCTGCCCCGCACAGCACAGAGTGAGGCCTCCTGAAGCCCTGCCCAGGTCATGCTCAGTCTCCTCTGCTCCTGCAGGTGCCGCCCCAGGAGCCCGTGCCCACAGCCTCGCCCCGGATGCCGCTGCCCCCGCCCTGTGCACAGGCCCCGGGCACGGGCACGCCGCTGTCCTCGCAGCACCAGTTGCAGCTCCTGCACCAGCTCCTACAGCAGCAGCAGCAGCAGACGCAAGTGGCCGTGGCCCAGGTCCTGCTCAGCCTCCTCCCCGCCGCCCGGCTCCGCACGCACGGGCTGGATGTGCCCCCCCGCGAGGGACCAGGGCAGGTTTAAAGTCAGGACCTGAGGCTCGCTCGGCCGGACCCATGCTTTTGGGGCTGGGGGGGCGGGCGGGGGGTAGGGTGCAGGGCAGTGGTTTCTGCGTGTCCCGCTGAGCTGGGCTTGGCTGCTTGGCTGGGTGCAGGTGGGTGGGGGTGAGTTGAAGTGACTGGGGAGGCAGGTGCTCCAGCCCCTCCGCTCCGCCTTGCTCATTGCCGGGGTTGGGGGGTGGCTTTGCAATCAGGTCGTGACCCTGAGGCCCCCTTCTAGGAGCTTAGTGTGAATTTGTGCCAGACGCCTTGGCAGAGACCTCCCCCTGCGTCCAGCGCTTGTCCACACAGCCCCCAAGCCTCCATCAGTGCCCCAGTGTCCCAGCGGGCCTGGCGCCCAATGGGCCTGGAGGTCACGCTGGTGGGAGCTCAGCTGTAGTGTCACAGTCGCAGCGAGAGGAGCTGGCTGAGGTCTGCATGCAGAGTTGGTGGAGCCCAGAGGCTTGTCGGGGCCACTGGCTTGCAGAGGAGGGGAGCAAGACCCGTCACTTCCTGCTTCCTCTGCCGAGGGAGGCCTCCAGCATCCACATGGCCCTGGGCGGCTAGGAGCCATGGGACGAGACCATTCGTCCCTTTAAGGTTGACTGACTCCAAGGTTGAGCCCTGCAGTCAGGAGGGTGGAGGTGGTGGGAGCGTCCTGGGGCTGGGAGGTGGGTTTGCTGTGCGCTGAGGGGCACGTATGATCCCGTGGCCCCGCGGGCGCATCCCCCAGATGGCGCGCAGGAAACACCGGCAGCCTGGCCACACCGGGCC
Organism: Murina feae; assembly: GCA_004026665.1. Lineage (NCBI taxonomy): Eukaryota > Metazoa > Chordata > Mammalia > Chiroptera > Vespertilionidae > Murina > Murina feae. Next base: position 3,595 of record PVJC01028233.1, read on the forward strand.
GGCCTCAGCCCGGGCCTGGGAGGACCTGTGACACAGGCCTTGGGTGCCTGCGGCCGCCAGGCTTTGAGACGGGCAGCAGTGGGCATGGCTCCCACGTGGTGCGGCCTGAAACGCCCACAGGAAGAAAGAGGCTGCTGCCCAGGCTCAGGGTTGTGGGTGCGCAGAGCAAGGCCACACGTGCATCTGGGGAACACACTGCGCGCTGTCGGTGACAGAAGCCTTCGCTGGGGGTGCTGCGTGCTGATGGCAGCACAAAGCCTGGGCTCGGGCCACCACACTCACCTTTCCCAGAAGTTCACGGCGAACAGAACCGTTCAGCGTATCAGTTGCCGAGTAATTACTCTTTATCCAAGAGTGGGCGTGGGGCACATTCCTGTCATGTCCTCCGAGATGCGCCCAAATCTGCAGTCACTGCTGAGGCTGACGAGGTGCCATTTCAAACGTACCATCTACACAGCAGTGTGTACAGTGTCCGTGGCACAGCCCGTGGCCGGTGGCTTCCCCGGCTCACCGCCACCAGGACGCACCCCATGTGCCAGCAAGGCCTCACCGCCATCCTCTCCTCCGACGCTGGGCTGGGCCCACCTTCCGCTGCAGGTCTCTGCCCTTTCTTCACCTGGGAGAGCGTCTCCAGGGCTCTTCCCGGGCCCCGGCTGCGGGTAAAGCTATGGAGTAAGGCACGTGCGTTAATAGATGGGCCTCCTGGCGTCTCCCACGCCTTCAAGCAGATGGACCCGCTGCGCGGGGTCTGCACAGCAGCCTGCTCGGCCGACACTGCTGCCACCACGCTGGGGTCTTGTCATTGAGCGCCAGCGGTCCCAGGGCCGAGGAGGTGTGCCGTGGCCGCCCACTTCAGATGGGCACATCGGGCCTACACGAGACCCTGAAAAGCCTGCGATAAAGACAGTTTCTTGCAAACACATGCCCGCCCCACCCCCGGGGGACCCTTGTTGCTATTTACACCCTCACCCACTTATCATCAAGGCAAGCCCAGCTCTGCTCTTGTCATTGGCAAGACAGTCTCAGACCTCAGCCTCTGCCACTCCCTGAATTGGCTCTGCGCTGGTTCAGAGGGCTGCCTGGCCGTGAGGCACTGGGCAAAGGGGGCGTGCCCTGCCACCTTTCTGGTTAGACTTCATCCCTCATGGGCACAAGCCCCTCTGCCCACCTTCCCCACCCAGCATGAGGCTCGCCTGGCTGCCCTAGCTCCTACTTCTCAATGTACCAGTCAGGCAAGGCTGTGAGCGGGGTGGAGGTTGTGGGGGACCACCTGCATGGCCATGGGCTGGGCCCACCTGCTCCCCGGTGCTCTGGCCTGGCTGCCTGGCTGCAGTGGTGTCAGCCGCTCCTTCTCGGCTGGCTCCTGGTGAGCTCATGAGGAGAAGGTTATCCTACTCAGTGTTGCTGCCTAAGACCCGTACCCCCCGCCCCCCGCGGCCCTGCGCTTGATGGACCTGGTGTGGTCCCGAGGCTCCGTGAAGGCCTGCGCTGTAGTTAGAGAAATAGTGCCTGTAGCAGCGTCTGTGCGTGGCTGCTCCTGCCCCAGCACCTGTGCCCGGCCCCCTTGCATGCTGAGACGCCGGCCTCTGCCTGTGTGTCTGGGATGGGGGCCAACAGCCATTCCCAGGCCTGTGCTCCCCAACTCCAGCCTGGCCCTGCCCCCACTTCTGACGGAGGAGCTGGAGTCCAGGCAAGTGGGCAGTGGTCTGGCGCTGGGCGGTGAGGGTGGGAGCCAGTTTCGGGAGCAGCACAGGGCGGGGGGGCCGAGCCCAGAGCTGGGCTGCATCAGAGGGCCGCCCGGTGGTCTGTACCAGAACCATTGTCACTGGAGGCCCACAGCCCGGCCAGGAGACACGCATGTTTGTGCCAGGGCTCAGCATTCTGAGAGGAAAGGGCTGGACGCAAGTGCAGGGCAGGGTGTGGGCACCCAGCACATGCTCCGTGGGTGCTTCAAGGCCCATCGGCCGGCCGGGGTCAGAGCGCGGGCTACGGTGCGGCGGCTGGAGCCTGTCCCTGCGTGCTGGTGGGCAGCGGCTCCACACTGGTTCCAGACGGACAGCTGCACATGCGTGCCCCATGCTGCGGACACCTGCGTGTCCCTACGTTTGCAGAGCGCGGAGCTCGCTTCACCTCGTGCAGCTGTGCCCCGCCGGAGCTTGGCCACCTGCAGAGGAAGCTGCTTTTTCCCATGCCCAGGCACTGGCCACATCCACCTGGGGGTGGAGTCATAGGCCTCTGAGCCACTGGGCAGCCCTCCGGGGTGGGAGATGGAGACAGTGAGGTGCAGGGAGAAGTGAGTCACCTGCGGGAGCAGAGGGAGCCATGCGGGCCGCTGCTGGCTGGCTCTCCGCGCTGGGATATTCAGGTGCCGGGAGCCCCCAGGAGCGGGCTCAGTGTGCACAGTTTTTGCTCTGGGCACTGAAAGTTGAGTCTCACGCTTCAGTTTTGTCCTGAAGAGCCTAGACACTCTGTCGGCTGAGCAGGCTCCTTTCAGCGACACGCTGGGCAGTAAGCCACTTGCAGACGGAGTCCTCCTGTCCCCATAGCCCCTGTCCTGTTCCTCAGGACCAGCAGGTTGGGGACTCGGGGGAGATAAAGCCTCAAAGGCCCCGCCCAGCATCTGCCCTGAGCTCGGTTCACGGGTGTCAGCTGAGTCCCAGGCCTCCCGCTTCCCCCGGCCCCTCCTGGGACAGATGCTGGCCCCTCGTGGACACCATGAATGCAAAGTGGCTGCTGATCTTATTGGCTCTACTTAGAAGCAAGTCAACCACAAGGTCATGGCTGAAATCTGCAGGAGGGAGGCGGCCACCCACTCAGAGGGCGTCTTTGTGCTGCCCTGGGGACAGGCTGTGGCTGCTGGGCCCTCATTCAGATTGGCCGACAGGGGTGGGGCAGGAGGGCTGCTGTCTTTACTCTTGGAGAAACGTGGGTTTTTCTGGCTCAAACTGCTCTTCAGAAATGCAGAGCCTTCCCACTGTCCTCCTGCCCCCACCCCGTGTTGGTCTTTCTCTGCACCTTGCCCTAGGCTGCCACGTTCACGAGACCCCACAGGGACCCCTTAATGCCCTTCTAGGCACAAGGTGGCTTGTGTGAGCGTCTTCCTGCCTGGGGCTCAGTGTGCCCCTCTCTGAGCTCTGCAGGAGCCGCCAGGGACATGCAGGCAGCAGGCCCAGTCCTGGGGCCATAGACACAAAAAGGGATGGACGTCAGGGGACCGAGCTGACACCACAGACGTGAAGACAGACTTGGCGGGGGCACCTCACAGTGTTGAAAGGGTCGCAGGGGCTTCAGGTCCTCAGTGTGTGGATGTGACTGCTGTGAGCGGGAGGTCAGTGTGTGGCTTCTTGGAAACACCAGGATTACAAACCCAGGTGCCACTTCATCTGGGGTTGAATGTGGAGGTCGTGACTCGCTGCAAGCGCCCCAAGTTGGCATTCACGCCCTGTCTTCTCCGCCCCCTCCTCTCTGCTTCCTGCTTCAGGTTCACTTGCTGAAGGACCAGCTGGCTGCGGAGGCGGCGGCGAGGCTGGAGGCGCAGGCCCGCGTGCACCAGCTCCTGCTGCAGCACCGGGATGCCCTGCAGCACGTGGCCCTGCTGGTCAGGCAGGTGCAGGAGCTGGAGCTGAAGCTGTCGGGACAGAGCACCAGTAAGTCGGGCCCGTCTGCCGGCCCCTCGCTGCCCTGGGGTGGGGGCGCCACAAGTTCTCTCCCAGAAGCTCTTGGCGGCACCGACCTGCTTGGCATTCCAGCTGAAACCAAAGGTGCACACAGGGGACCTGCATGCGCAGACCATCACCCGGCCCTCGGTTCACCACCCAGGCTTCCCCCCAGCACACCGCCGACATGCTCGCGGACAGGCCTGGCGGGTGTGGCTCGCTGGTCTACCTGGGCTTTCCCTCGCGAGCACAGAGAGCGGCGCGGCTCTCGCACAGGAGGCGGAGGCCCTGCTGTTGGTGCTGTGCTGCGGGATGGCTGTGCCTGGCGCCTGGCTTCTGTGCCCAGCTGTCGCCTGGCCAGGCCGGGAGGCGCAGCTCCACGCCGCCCTCGAGCCTCTGGGCTGACTGTGCTCCGTGGTGTCCAGTGAGAGACGAGGAGGTGCTCTGGCAGGTTGAGGACGAGAGGCGTGGAGCCAGGGTCAAACTCGGGTCTAATTACAAAACCGGTGCTTTTCCCGTGGCCCCGTAGCTCCCCTGAGGGTCGCCTGGCTTCTCTAGCACACGCCTTCTCAGGCCGCCTGAGACAGGGCCGCGGGCTGTGGGGCTGGCTCTGCCTGTGCAGCACAGAGCCCTGGGCGGGCACCCTGCACGTCCCGCCTGGAAGCCTCTGGGTTTTTATTTTTGTCCCTTGAGCCCTCCCCATGGTGGTCAGTCTGATCACAAGGGTCACCATATCCTGCTGCCAGACTCCACCTGGACCTTATCCCCCACACCCCCCACCCATCGGGATCCTGGCCCTCCTCCTCCCCTCCCCCACCCCATCACCTCCTCCCACCTGCACCCATCCCAGGGCTCCTCCCCTGCAGCCTGGCATTGGCTGTGGGGTGGGAAGGCCTGAGGACCATGCCCTGACCCCCACCCTCTGTCCACAGTGGGTTCCCAGGACAGCCTGCTGGAGATCACCTTCCGCCCCGGAGCCCTGCCCGTGCTCTGCGACCCCACGACCCCCACTCCGGAGGACCTGCCTTCGCCACCCCTGGGTGCCGGCCTGGCCCTGCCTGCGGGCAGCCCGTTAGGTAGGCGCGACTGCTTGGTGAAGCTGGAGTGCTTCCGGCTCCCCGGGGCGCGGGGCCCGCCGCTGGGCGGCCTGGAGCTGCTCCGCTTCCGCGAGTCGGGCATCGCCTCTGAGTACGAGTCCACCACGGACGAGAGCGAGGAGGAGCCGCCGCGCCTGCTGCACGTGCGGCAGCGCCGGGAGCCGGGCGACAGCCTGGAGGACACGGTCGCCGTGTAGGGCCGGCGGCGGGCCTGGCCGGTCGCCAGGTGTGTTCTGTTTCAGGGCCCTGGGTTTTGCTCCTGAGGGTGAAGTGGACGCCATTGGGGTCCCCGAGGGGATCGGCTACTCTCCCAGGGCGATGCGGGAGGGCCGGAGCCGAGAGCTGCCCTCCGCGTGGTCCCACAGGAGGGAGGCGCGCACCCCAGGGCCGTGGGTCTGGGCGCCAGGGCTGCCGCTGCCTCACCTGCCTCCAGGAGCAGGTCCCCTGCAGGTGGTGGGGGCTGAGCTTGGCAGTGACGGACAGGAGAGTCAGGGGACCTGCTCCAGGACGTTGTTCTCTGCACCAGCCTGAGTGTTTCCCGGGAGACAGTGTGGCCTTGGTCAGGCCCTGCTTTGGGGGCAGGGACAGCCTCTGCTGCCACATCACCCCTCTCCCACCCACACCCCCATCCACCTGAGGTAGAGGCTGTCCCCTGTCCTCCGTGTCCCCCGCTGAGCCCTCGCCCTGCCCCTCCACTAGTCCCTCCACCGGGCAGTGGTGTTTGGTTCTTACTGCAAAATACCCACCAAAGGCTGGTAGCTGACCTGCCATGTCCAGGGTCTGGAATCACTGCCACTTGTCAAGACCCCAGCCACAGCTCTACCTGGTCCCCGTGGGCTGGACCTCGAGCTCACCGGGCAGTCCTCTCACCTGAGCCACCTGGGCCTCGCCCACACAAGACTGCTGGCGGCCAGGCAGTGGGACAGGCTCCGGTGCTGCCCGAGGGTCGGTCAGTCAGATGGGGTCCTGAACCCTGACGTGTCGGAGGCAGCGGACCATCCAGGCGAGATGCAGCTGTCAGCCTGTGGTGCACCATGCGTCGCGGGACGTGTTCGGTGTGCACGTGTGGGAGGGCAGGGGTGCATGTCGGCATGTGAGAGTGACGGGACAGGAGAGGACAGATGTCCAGCGTGTGCACTGGTCGAGAGGGTGGCCTGTGCATTTGCTTCCTCTTCCAGTTCACCACTGGAGGTGGGGGACCTCGAGGGAGGGAGGGAGCGGGGAGATGAGACCTGGCATCCGAGGTAGGACATGGGCCACGGGGGCTCCGGGAGCGGGTCCCCCTCGGTCCCAGAGCTGAGCTCAGGGGGCAGGTCTGGCTTTGAGGTCAGGGGCAGGGTGATGAGGTGGCTGTTGGACACGACGGGTAAGGAGGGGACAGTCTGTAAGAGGGCCCTGAGGAGCCGTGGAGGGGACAGCATTGGGGACACGGCTCCCTGGCGCTGCTGGACTACCCCCTGCCCTCCGAGTGCCCCTGGGACCCGAGGCCGCCGCCCCGCCCTCCCCAGGACGAGAAGGCAGCACCGGGTGGAGCTGGGACTTGGGCTGGCCCTGTCCTCCCGCCCTGCCTCTCGCTCTGAACCCGCCTGCTCTCCATCCTGCTCTGCCCCACGTGGAGGACAAGTGGACATGGGCGCCGCCTTGGGGTCCAGCCCACGAGGCCTGCAGTGCAGACAGATGGACAGCACCTCCCCGCGGGGCCCCGCCCAACCCTTGCCGCCTGCTTCTCTCCGCTGCTTCTGTGCGGGGGTTCTCTTGCCCATTCCACCTGGCTCCTGCCCCCCACGGCTGTGTGGGTGCCTGGGCCCTCTCCCCAGACGCTTCTTCGTGTAAGTGCACTTACTCCGGGGCCGCCGCGCGCCTGCCGGCTCCGCAATAAACCTTATTTCTCACGCTCTCCTGTCGTCCTCTTGCTCTGCTCCCCCTGCCTTGGCCGGGACGCTCCCCCAGCTCAGGTTCAAGGGAGAATTCACGGGCTCTAGGTTGTGCGGACACGGACCGGCCCGCATGCTCGCGCAGTGACAGCTTTGCTTCCCCAGGGACCTGTGTCCCTGCGGGCGTGTCATCAGCGAGGGAGGGTGTTGGCAGGCGGTGGGTGCAGCCTTGCCCACGGGTGTCTCACCTTTTCTGCCTCAGCATGGCGTGGAGGCAGCAGCAGTTTGAGGCTTGGGAAAGCATGGCGTCAGCTGTTTGGAGGTAAAACTAAGACCACCAGGCGACAAGCCGCTGGGTCCCTGACTAATGTCCCGTTGGGGTTGGTAGAGAGTCTCTCCAGGGCCATGCAGGCTGCCGGCCGAGGCCTGTGGAGGGGCCCGGGCGGGAAGGGACCGCGGCGGGCGAGTCAGCAGCCGGAGAAGCCAGACTTTGGTCGGCGCTTTCAGCCGCTTGGAAGGCAGAGGCTGGTGGGGGACTTTGTGGGGCCCAGGCCTGCAGGGAAGTCGGGCTCAGGGCGGCCGGGCGGCCGGGCGGCTGTGATGTGGGGATCAAGCGCGCTGTGTGGCGCGGTGTGAGGAATGGGGAGACTTCGCTCTGAGACGCCCTGTGGAGCGGGGCAGAGCAGCCAGCGGGGCTTGCTGGGCACACTTTCCGCATCCCAGGTCCCAGGGAGGCCACACAGTGCGACAGTCGGGAGCACCTGTCCTTAGGGTGAAACCCTGGACCTGGCACCTGCTGGACACGAACTCTGCCTGTGACTAGGCAAGGGGGCAGGGGTGAGGGCTGTGTGATCTGGGGCCTCCCGCCCCGCCCCCTCCACACCCTCCCTCCAGGGCCTGCTGAGGGGGTCAGGGGGCTTTTCCATCCTGGGCACCAGAGGGCAGAGTGAACACAGAGCCACTCATCTGCCTCCCAGGGAACCAGGTCCAGGGAAAGGTCAGGGCTGCCTGGGACCACCAGCCCCAGAGTGGACAGGCCAGGGTGCCTTCAGGCCACTGGTTGGATGGGGGAGGGTGGGCAGAGGAGTAGGCATGGGTGTGGGGTTGGGACATGGGTGTGGGCCCAGCTTTGCAGGAGGGAACCACGATGGTGACAGCAGGAGTGTGGTCGGCTTCTGGGGGCCTCCCTAGGACCTGCAGGGAGGCAGGACTTGGGTGGGTCTCACCCTCAGGCACCTCACAGACACCGAGGCCCTTCCCTGAAAAGTCCCCAGGGGCTGGCAGCACGGGTCTGGGCGCCTCACTGAGAACTGCCATCTTAGCAGCTTTCCCCGAACCTCGGAGTGTCGAGACCGGGGTGGGGAGGGTGGGGGTGGAGGAGTGTGGGCCTGGGGTTGCTAGGCAACTGGTCACCAAAGGGGATGGAACATGGATGGGACTGGACAGACAGCGGGCGGTGCCGGTGACGGAGACTACAGGGAGCTGTGCTAACGGGTTTATTGGCCTCTCCCTGGAGAGCACGGAGGCTCTGCTGCGGACTGGGCCGCCCAGCTACTTGCGGGCCTGGCCGCCGGCCAAAGGCAGCCTGTCGGCAGGCCGGGCCCAGAGCGCCTTGAGCTTGCGGTAGAAGACGCGGCAGCTGAAGCCCTCCCTGAAGCCGCACTTGAGGTGGCTCTTGAGGGAGCACAGGGTGGGGTACATGCGGCAGCAGGCCGCGCACTTGAAGCCGTGCTGCTGGGCCGGGAGCCCCCGGGAGGCCCTCAGGATGTCCTGGGAGCTGATGTGGTCGGCGTCCCCGTGCCGGGCCTGGGCCTCGCGGGGGCCGGGGCTGTCGGGGGAGGAAGAGGACGAGCGCAGGCTGTCGGCCGCGTCCTCGGGGAGGCAGCTGTCGCCCCGACCCTCGTCCCGCGGCAGCTCAGGGAAGCCGTGGGCCTCCCGGGGGCTCTCCTTGTCCACGCACACGAAGTAGCTGTAAGGGGAGAACCACGGCCGGTAGATGGTGCAGCTCCGCCTCGGCTGCTCCCCATTCTGGGGGTCCCCCAGCATGCAGTCTGCAAAGGAAGGGCCGGGTCTGAGCCTGGGTGCAGGGCCGAGGCGTGGGCAGCAGCAGGCGGGCGGGGCCTCCCTATCTCCTGCTGGGAAGGGCAGTGTGATCAGTGGGTGGAGGCCCCCATCACCGCCCAGCAGCTCCCAGGGACAGACAGACGGCGCAGCAGCCAGCCCTGGACCTCCAAAGGCCCTTTGTCTGCCACCAGGATGTGGTCATCGCTCCCACCGCACCGCGGTCCCTGCCACAGCCCAGCAGGCAGCCCTGGGAAGTGGGAGAGGAGAGGCCTGCACAGCCTGGGTCTCTGGGAGGGAAGACCAGAGAGGAAACTGCATGGGGAAGGCAGCACCTGACACCTGTCCCAGGGGCAGCCCCGGGCCTTCTCCTGCCCCGTCCCAGGGGCTCACGTGGCGCCCGTTCCAGGGGGCTCACCTGGTGAGAGCACCACCCCTTGCCGCAGAGCGCTGCTCGGGTGCTGGGGCAGCGGGGCCTGTGCTGGGCTGGGTGCCTCCGTGGGGAACGCGGTCTTGGCAATGTCTGGGGGCAGAGGAGATGCTCTAGGAGCTGAGCGAGGGTGGGAGTCCTCCTCCTGGACCCACCAAGACATACCTCCAGGCCCCCATCGGTGTGTCGGCACCAAGCAGCCATGAAACAGTGGCCTCCTCTCCTGCCCCCACAGGGGTCTGGCCACAGACCATGTGGCTGTGACGTGGCCCCTCCTGAGGACAGGAGGAGGAGGCTTCTCCTACAGAAACATCACAGCAGAGGGTGGAGGGGACCCGCTACCGTCAACTGGGGGCGCTGGGGCTTGGATCAGAAGCTCCCAGGACAGTGGCCCCACTTGGTCTAGCCAGGTATCTCAGTGCCTGAGTTGGGCCACAAGTGTGGGGAGCGTGCCTCTGTGCAGGTCCTATAGCATGACCTGGTAGAACCCCCCACTAAAGGCCTGAAACCCTGCATTTCTGTGGCCATCCTGGTGGGACCCACCTGGGAAGCTGGGGCCCCGTGGGGACATGAGGTCAGGAAAGGTGCTCAGGGCCGAGGAGGAGACCCGGGGCCCCGAGATGCTGAGGAGTGAGAAGCTCTCCATACTCGGACTGTTGCCGGGCACACGATCACACGCCTGCCCCAGCGGGCTCCGGGGTTGTCCGGGCGACAAGCATTCTGAGCACAGGTGACCTCACAAGCAGGCCCCAGCATTCCGCCTCGGCCAGCTCACCCCCAGGGTCTGTGGCAAGAAAGACGAGCCTTTGTAGACACATGCCACCTGGGCTCCTGGCAGCCGCCTGGATAGGGGGTCCCGGTGCGAGGGGCACGCTGGCCACTCTGCTCCTTCGTTGCATTAGTGTCACTGTTGCCCCAGCTCTGGGAACCTCTGTCCTCTGAGATCCTCCCTGCTCTTCTCCATCACCTGCTCGACCTCAGCCCGACCTCTGCCAGTGGTGGTCTGTCGTTTTAGTTTCTGGGCCCCCCCCCCCAGTTTGGGTACATTTTCCCCATGTGTTTTGGAAATAATCCCAAACTTATAAAAAGTTGCAAAAATAAAATTAGTACCAAGAACATGCGTAGGCCCTGTCCCCAGATTCTCCTAATGCTACTGTTTCCTGCTGTCCTCCGGGCCCGTCCTCCCTCTGTGCATAGCTCGCTCTTTCCGAGCTGCTAGGGGGCCGCTCGCCCAAACAAAGCCGCTTTGCACTCTGATACTTCAGTGCCGTCTCCCAGGGGAGGGAGGGGTGGTTGAATGGTGGTGCCGCCTCTTTCAGCAAACGGCCAGCTTACTCCACACTCATTGCGAGCAGCCTGGCCTGCGGGGGCTGTGAAGGGTGAGGGGGACGGCCTCTTGTACATCAGCTGGAGGCACCCGTTCTAAACAGTTGTGAAGGGTGGCAACTCGGTGCCGACCGCGCTCCAGATCTCAAATGGGACACGTTTGTGCCAAGGAAGCTCTCCCGCTCAGGGAGCAGCAGGGAGTGTGGACGTGCCTGGGCCTCTGCGGCTGCCCGAGCTGCCGTCCTGTCGGTGGTCATGCTCGGGACTGACCGTCTGCAGGACGGTGCGCTTCTGTGAGCCTCACCAGGGCCTGGGAACTGGTGGGATGGGAGCTGGTGCCTGCACCTTGGCCGTGACACCTGGGCCCGCCAGGCATCCCACGCCACCCTCAGCCCCATGTGGTGCTGGGCAAGCACCTGCCTCGGCTCCCTGCCCCCTGTTAATTCAGACAGTTGGCACAGACGACCCTCCTGGTCTGGAATCTAGCGATTTGTGTGTAGAAAAGAGACGGCCCAGTAATGGGTGATGCGCATGTGGCCACAGGACGAGGGCTTGATCTGCCCCTGCGGCTGGGAGCTCAGACACGGGGCGTAGAGCAGCTGTGGGGCGGGCCCAGCGCCCACTGCTCGGGTGGGTGAACACGGCTGTTTAGTTTAGTTGTTGAAAAGCTGACGGGAAGCCAGCCGCAAGGTCTGTGACAGCTGCGGGGCCTCTGGGTCCTTACCCTGCCTGGGGGTGGCTCTGCTGGAGGCCCAGGCAGGAGGGGCACGCGCACGTGTCCGTCTGCATAAACTGTCTCTCTCTTGTTTGCTCCCCACCTGCTTTCTGAGCCCTTTCTCGGTCGCACAGGTAAGAGACCGTCTTTCTTATGCATCGCTGTCCCCGACGTAGTGTGCATGTTGGGGTGTGGGAGGGCCATGGGGTCCCCTCGCCACCGTCTTCTGACCACCAGCCTCTACGAGGATGGGACGGAGTGGGGCCATCAGTGAGCCAGAGGAGGGGCCGTGCTTGCCCCTCGCAGGTGTGGGTGGGGAGCCCCAGGCAGAGCCCACATTGGGGAGAAGGGCAGCATCTCCAGCGGGACCCCAGGGCCCTGCAGACATCCCCGGGAGGAGCAGGCTTTGTACACTGAAAAGGCTGGGGAACAGATTCTGCATGTTGCTCACCCCATGCAGCAGTTTTTCAGTCTCGTGTGAAAATTCCGTTGGGTGACACTGACTTACTAAAGCCGGCTGTGCACGGGGCCTGTGCGGGCGTCTCAGAAAATAAAACACAGGAGCCCGTCCCCAGGAGATCAGCCTCTCCTCTTGGGGACACGGGTTGCAGACAGGCTCGGAGGGCTGACGGAGGCGTGAGGGGCTGGCTTTCGGTTCCCTGAGAGCCGGTAGCGCCTTCGGAGAGCAGCGAGGGAGGAATACAGCTGGGCCGGTGGCGCCTGGTCAAGGTTACTTCATGTTCATTGGAAAGTGTTTTTGACGGAGTAGCAACGGGCCTACAGTCGGCAGAGCTCTGCCGTGCTTTTAGCCACGCTGGCTGCTCGGCCCCGGGAGCCAGCGGGAGGCCCGGAGCCAGAGCGGCTCGCCTCCCTCTCTCGTGGTCCCGACAGATGCCTTAGTCTCCCAGCCTTCCCTGCTGGTTTGCAGATTTCGTGATTAAGAAAATGCACGAGATGTGGGACATGATAGGCAAATGACGCAGAAGAAAGCAAGCCGCCCTCCTCAGGAGGTCTGGAGGGGAGCCCCAGTTTAGGCTGAGCTGGGAGCTCCTGCCAGGGCGTCTCCACCCCACGCTCCCAGCAACGCCCTCACTGAGTCCCCACAAGTCCCCACAAGGGTGCTTTTCCTGCACAGCCGTCAGGGGACATTTCGGAGGTCAAGACTGTGCGGTCCATCGTGGAGGGAGGTCTCCACACCTCTTCCCACAGGTGCCTCCTGCCGCCCACAGACCTTTAAAATGAGGTTTCCCAGGTCAGGCGGGATTGCTTGCTCCCCGGCAGGACCCAGCAGCGCGGGAGAGGGAGCGCTCAGCCGGAAGTCCAGCGGAGAAAAGTGGGCCCTCACCTCAGCTCGTCTGAGGACAGCCGGGCAAGGACAGGCCGGTTGCAGAGGTGCTGACCCGACAGGAGCCTGCGCCAACCAGACCTCTCCTCCCCATATTGAAGAAACCCATGTCTGGCCGCCTGCGGTGTGAGCTGGGTTTGCAGGGGGCGAGGATGCCATGGAGTGTGGACAGCATGGCATGGAGTTCTAGCCACACTCATTACAAACCTTGAGCTACACACTTATCCATCTGCAAAATTGGTTCAGAATTAAACTCAAAATATTTATTGAGCACCTACTGTGTGCAAGGCCCAGGCTTGCTGCTGAAGATACAGAGATGAATGAGATGTGGCCCCTGCCCTCTGAGTGGACTGTGCTAGCCAGAGAGGCCCTGAGGGAAGGACGGGCACCAGGCAGGCTTAGGAGCTGGCAAAGCATCAAACAAGAAAACTGAGCTCTGGTTCCCCCTTGGCTGTCAGGGCCCAGGGGCCTCGGCAGACAGCTCCTTCCTGCCCGCTCGCCGGCTCTCTGGGGGATGCGTTAGGATGAAGTGAGCTGGGGCTCATCCTCTCCTGCTTCGGGAGCCTCTGTGAGGCAGGCCCACTGTCCCAGGTTACACCCCAGGGGTTGCAGTCAGCGCCGACTTCCCTGGGGACACTGCTATGCACGAGGCTCCCCAGTGTGGGGAAGCGCCCACACCTGCCGCCTGTCCGTGCTGTCCAGGCCTGAGGCGCGGCTCACACGTGCTCTCAGTAACGAAAAGGCGCCCGCTCCGTGGCCTCGTCCTGTTTCCTCACTTCCAGGGGCTCATGGCCCCGGCAAGGGGACAGCTGTGAGCCTGGGAGGCAGCTTAAAGGGGTAGGTTAGCCTTTTCCCGCTCCAGCTGTCACGGCTCACCTGGGCGGGGAGACCAGACTTTACGGTCCCGTGTCCCATCCAGGACCTCGACGGGGAGGTCCGTAGTCTTGCCGGCTCTGTCTTGGATGTCCCTACCTCCTGACACAGCCCTGGGCGTGGCTCGGGGTGGGACGTGCCGACGGCAGAGTGCACGCTCTGCTCACGCGCCCCCTCTGTCTGTTCCTAGTGGGCCACAGCATGTTTGAGAATCTGAACGCGTCCCTTCCACCGAAGCCGCAGTCCAGCCACTCAGGGCCCCAGGCGTCCCGGTCAGGGCCCCTGGGGTCCATGGAGCCGGGAGGGCCGGGCCTCTGGGTGGGCAGCAGCCAGCACCTCCGGAACCTGGGCAAAGCCATGGGGGCCAAGGTGAACGACTTCCTGCGGAGGAGGGAGCCCTGGGGCCCGGGCAGCGTGGGCGCCATGGAGGTCAACAGGACGGCCGAGGCCCAGCTGGCCGGCGCACCCGGCGGGGAGGACGACGGGTGAGTGCCTCCCCCCCACCCCAGGATCCTCACTGCACAGCTCTGACCTCTGAGTGAGGCTGTCACAGCCGGAAGCCCCACGCTGCGAAGGGAGGCAGAGCGGGTGTGTTCCAGGCGTGGGTGCCGTGGGGATGGGGGGAGGGGAGGAGGGGACACAGCCGGGCGGGGGCTCACCGGGCAGGTGTGTCACTGTCACCCCTGCAGGTCGGCTCTGCCAGAAGCCGTCCCTCGGCTGGACCCACCACCACCCACAACCCGGAAACGAACGCCCCGGGCGCTGAAGACCACACAGGACATGCTGATCTCGGCCCAGCCCGTGCTGAGCAGCCTGGAGTGCTCCCCACCCCCTGCCCAGCCCGGCCCAGCGGTGGCTCCACTGCCAGAGGCCACTGTGGACACGGCCCTGCCCAATGGCGAGGCATCCCTGTCGGTGCCTGACCTGATCCACCCAGACGGCTCGGGCGAGTCCAGGCTGAAGGGTGCCCAGTGCCGGAGGGTCCCCCTGCCCAGCCCCACTGAGAGCAGCGGACTCCAGCTCAGCCTCAGCCCTGGCCTCCCGGCTGAGCTGCCACAAGACAGCAGCCCCTGTCCTGGGGCGCGGACCTGCAGCCTGGACAGCGAGGGGCCGCACCCTGACCTGCTGTCCTTTGAGTAGAGCCTCTATGCTCTCCTCCACCCTCACCCCCAGCTCCACGCACCCCTACCCTCTGCCCCCACAGCCCCAGCAGAACCCCCAGGCAGGTGCAGGGCCTGGCCCCACATCCTAGGAAAAGGGTGGAGATGGATTGGCCCTGACCTCATTCCTGTGGGCCCCTCTGCTGCTGGCTGAGCCAGTGGACACAGCTGCTGGCCCCGGGGGAAGGACTGGGGGTGTTCCCCTGTCTATGCCACACACACCTAGACCCCACACCCCACTCTTCTGCCTCAGGAATGGGGCTGGTCAGGAGTCAGGCTGGGTCAGGAATGATGGGTTTGGCTTGATGATGGGCCAAGACCTGGAGAGCCGGCCTCTGACTGCAGCTCGGCCAGGTCGCTCTTGGTCCCAAGTCAGCGTGGGCCCCTGCTGTCCCGTCTTGGAGGAGGAAGGTTGCACAGCTGTCCTGGGAATTTTCTAGAGATTTTATATTTATACTAGAGGCCTGGTGCACAAATTCATGCATGGGTGGAGTCCCTCTGCCTGGCCAGCTATTGGGCTGATCAGAGCCATCTCGCCCAGTCCAGAATGGGGCAGCTGGCCAGGGGGAGAGGCCATGGGAGGTTGGCTGTGGGGCGCACTGACCACCAGGGGGCAGCTTCAGCATTGAGCATCTGCCCCCTGGTGGTCAGTGCGTGTCACAGGTACTGGCCGATCATCCAGCTGTCAGCTTGTAAGGGTCGCTTGGGCTTTTATATATATAGATTTTTAGTAATTTTCTGGTAGATGACAATAAAATGATCTTTTTGGTTTTGCTGGTTTGGTCTTTCCTCCCAGTGGGCAGGGAGCAGTTGGTTTTCTGAATCTGGTATGTCACCACAAGCACGGGATCTGAGCAGGGGCACGCGGGGACCAAAGCCAGAGGCGGCGGCAGTGACACCACCAGCCTGGGGCCCGGAGAGGTGGTCCCCTAACTGGTCACTGAGGGCATGTCCCTCTCCCCGTCCTGTTTCAGGGCATCAACGTGATGCGTAGGTAAGACCGGGGAGGAGGCAGGGGGCGGGGAGGGGAGTGGTGGCCGGCCGGCCGGCCGGTGACTCTCTTTAAATTGAACATATTGGGTGACATTGGTGAATGACAAGCTTTAGGAACGAGGTCATATGTGACACCTGTTGACCATGTGCTCCCACCCAGTCTAGTCTCTGTCACCGTGTACTTGACCCTTCAGGACTTGACCCTGAGTCGCTGCTTGCGGTTTCATGTCCCCCATGTGAGTGAGGTCGCTCGGTTTGCGTGCTTTCCGTCTGACCTCACTTAGCGTGACGTTCTTGAGCTTCATCCACGCCATCACAAATGACAGCCTCCCCCTTCCTCGTGGCCGGGCAGGCCCTGTGGGCATGCACCCTTCTCTGTCAGTCCTCCATCCAAGACACTAGGGGTCTCCATGTCTTGGCCACTGTGAAGAATGCAGCAATGACCACGGAGGTGCACATGTCTTCATGAATAAATGTTTTTCTATTTTTTGAGCAAATGCCCAGAAGCGGGATTGCTGGGTCATGTGGCAGCTCTATTCTTTTTCTTCTTCTCGTTTTGTTAATCCCCACCTGAGGATATTTTCCCATTGATTTTAGATGGAGGGGAAGGGAAGGAGGAGAATAGAGAGAGAGAAACATCAATGTGAGAGAGACATCAATTGATTGCCTCCCACACACATTCCTGACTGTGGTTGGAGATCAAACCTGCAGCCCAGGTACGTGCCCTTGAGCAGGAATTGAACCCGAGACCCTTTGGTGCGCAGGCTGACGCTCTAACCCCTGAGCACACTGGCCAGGGCGGTAGCTTTAGTCTTAGTTTTTGAGGAAACTCCACAGTTTCCCGCCAGCAGTGCTGAGGGCACCTGCCCCGTGGCCTCGCCAGCACGTGCTGTGGGATGACAGCTATCCCGGCAGGCGCGGGGCAGCTTTGCTCTGCAGCTCCCTGCCTCCCTGCCCTCTCCCCCCGAGGAGGGCTCTGTGCGCCAGGCAGACACCCTTCAGGAAGGGCAAGCTGCCAGGACGCTCGGTCGTCAGCGTGTCTGTCAGTGGGACCCAGAGCTCGCCCGGTGCGCTCTCACCCGTGCGCCCGGTGTGGAGCAGAGCCGGCCTGAGGGACCCCAGCTGAGACCTGACCGGGCCTTTTGCCTCTCTGATGGAAGGAAGCGGGGGACAGCAGAAGTGGGGGCGTGGGCTCTGCCACTGAGCTCCCAGGGGTCCCTGGCTCCACCCGGAAGTGTCTCAGCACCACCTGACCACACAGCAGGGGGCCTCTATCGCTGCTCACACAGGGGCCTCCACCACTGCCTGAGCAGCGGAGGACCCGGGTCGCTGACCGTGTGATGGACGTCAGGTCATGGAGACAATAGGGACCTGATGGGACTCATGGCTACTCTCCCTCATGGGAGGGCCCGCAGAATGCAATCAGTTGGTTAAGATAGGAAACACCCAGTTGGTTTGACCTTGAAAAGGAGAAGAAAAAATCCCTGCACAGCAAGTCCCCGCAACACACGGCAAGGTTTTTATTTGGCTTGTGTGTAAGCAGCCCGCGTGCAGCCCGTCCCACTCCCGTGGGCATGGCCTCCTGACGTCCCGTGGGTGACAGGGCCTTCGCTGGCCTGGCCCCTCCCAGAGGGAGGCCCCTCCTCACCCCAGCACAGGAAGGACGGACCCACGGGCGGGACTCAGAACCAGTGCAGACGGCCCGCCTTGTGCGGCCTGCCCCGCGCCTTCGGGCGTCTGCCCCCTTCCCTGCTGGGTGAGAGTCCTGGGCCCTCTGGCCACTGCAGCCTGAGGCCTTTGCAACCGCCTGGTGCCTTGCAGGGGGCCGGGCAGTGTCAGGATGATTCTGGGAGCTGAGTCTGGGAAGCGACCCCCTGGGTCACGGAGCTGAGGGATGCGACTGTGGTGGTGGTCAGCTGCCTGCCCAGGGTCTCCCCGAGCCGCCCACCTCGCCCACCAGCAGCTACAAGTGTGTGGCTGTGACCCGCTGCGGGCTTTGGGCACCTGAACCGGGATCCCTGCACCGTCGCAGCCCTGCCTGGCGCTTGCCGGCATCACCTGAGCTGCGGCCCCTGGGCTCAGGCCTGGTGCCCGCTCTGCCTAGGCCCCCGCCACGCCTTCGTCACGCTGCCCACCTGCCTGTTGCCTCTGCCCTCTTCTTCTGGCGTTGCCAAGCTGAGTTCACTCACCCTTCAGACTCCAGCCCGGCGCCCCTTCCTCCGGGACCCCCAGCTCCTCTGCTCCCAAAATACCCAGTGATGGGGGCGTAGCTGCCTCCAACGTCTCTCCTTGAGTCTCTGAGCTCCTCGAGGGACGGGGGACAGCCATGTCACCTCCATCTCTAGCACCTCAGTCCCAGCCCTGCCTCCCCCCCACCCCCGCCACGTACCCCTTTCCCCCACACATCACAGGAGCTTGGTGATTGTGTGCTTTAAATGGAACTCAAGGAACTTGTCATTTAATGGCGATTCTGCACACACACACACACCGAACACACACACACACACACACACACACACACACACACGCTGCACAGCGCGGAGGAGCTGCACTCGCCCTTCCTGGGTCCCTGCACTGGGGGCGGGGGGGAGTGGAGAGGGACTGAGGGAGCCACTTGCAAAGTGGGAAATGGCTGAGAGCCTTCATCCCCAGCCAACCAGAGCCTTCGCAGCCCCAGTCTCTCATGGGCACCTTGCTCGTGGCTGGCAGGAGTGGGCACTGATGCCCACCTAAGGTGCAGAGGCCACACTTGGGTGCCAGGCCCCCGGCCCCCCAGTCACTGCTTCTCCAGCTGCTCTGAACCCCAGTTCTCATTCGGGGGCTTTGCTGTCATTGGCTTTGCCACTAGCTGTCAAAGGCTCCACTCGCCCAGTGTGCCCGTTTCCAGGTGCCCTCACTGCTCTCCTCCATGACTGGAAGGCGAGCCCACAAGCTCTCCCTACAGACGCAGAGATGTCTCCCTGTGTTCATGCCATTTCATAGATGGGTAAACTGAGGCTGGGATAATGAGTGAGCTGACTGTCTCACAATTGACCAAAGGCAGAAACCTAAAGGCCTGGGTTTCAAAGACTTGGGGGGCAGGAGTTCCCCCATCACGCCAGCCAGAAAGTCCCGGGAGGTGTTTGTGGCCCAGAAGCATCTCGTTCAATGGGACTGTCTTCAGAGGGAGTGCAGTTCCGCCAAACCCTGCATATCCACGCACAAGGGGGCTTAAGACTCAGCCCCGCCCCTGACAGCAGAGGGAACAGGGCACATGTTTATTCCATGCTCACCCATGCTCACCTGTGTCACATGTGCTCACCTGTGTCACATGTGCCCACCTGTGTCACCCGTGCTCGCCTGTGTCAACTATGCTCACCAGTAAGGGACACAATGACACAGGGCCCCTTGGGGACATCGCTTTTATGGTTTGAGAGTGAATCTGCTCTGTGAACTGCAGGGACAGAGCCCAAGAACATCATGGGAGGATTTCTATTCATGTCAAACCACAGACTTCACAACATGAGCTGGTGTCATCCTGGAGGTAAGGCCCTCTCATGGCATGAGCACTGTTCTGTGGACGAGGTGGTTCCCACTGGGGGAGCACT
>PVJC01028234.1:0-22697 GCA_004026665.1 Murina feae
TTTTTTTTTTCAGTGTAGAAACTGTACTCTTTCCAGATCCCCACATCCTGAAACAGAAGCCAGAAGGAATGAATCTGAAATTTTGTTGGTTTAGTTCACTCAGTTCAATATATTTTCTAATTTAATTTATAATTCTCCTTTGGCCCATGTCTATTTAGAATTGTATTTAGAATTATATTTACACATGTGTAGGCATTATTTTTTTTCTTTTATTGATATCTACTTTAATTCTAAGGACAGTGTTTTTTTGATTTATTGATATTTATTCTCTAACTCATAATATGGTCTGTCTTAGTGAGGGTTCCATCTGTTTCAGTAATCTGAAAGAAATAGTTATTCTGTTCTAGTATATTGGAATGTCCTTAGATCTCTGAGTTTTTAGTTTTCATCAAATTTGGTGGAGTGTTTTTATTGTTGTTCTTGGCTAGTAGTCCTTCAAATATATATTTCTGTACCTTTCTTTCTTGTACTGCAATAAATACATATTATAGCTTTTGCTATTTGTCTACAAAATTTAATTATTACCTGACTTTGTAATTTGTATCTTTTCTCTTTGTTCTTCAGCTTGTCTTCAAAATCATTGATCATTTTTGCAGTATCTAATTACTATTAGTATAATCCAGTAAAAATTTAAAAATAAAAGTTCTGTTTGATTCTCTGTAATTTTTTGATGACTTTACTAATTATGTTAATCTTTTATTTTATATTCTTGATCATACTTTCAACAGCTTTTAAAGTTTTTATTAAAATCCTGTTTAAATTCTTTATTAAAGTCATTCCATCTTCTCAGTCATTTCTGGTTTGATTCTTTTACCTGATTTTCCTTTTGGATATAGATTACATTTCTTCCTTTTAGAGGTTTTGTTTGCTTATTTGCTTGTTTTTATGTCAGAGAGGAAGGGAGAGGAAGAGAGAGAGAAACATCAGTGATGAGGGAAAATCATTGATCAGCTGCCTCCTGCATGCAGCCTACTGGGGATTGATTGAGCCCGCAACCTGGGCATGTGCCCTTGACTAGAATCCAACCTGAGACCCTTCAGTCCACAGGCCAACATTCTCTCCACTGAGCCAAACTGGCTAGGGTCCTTTTAGAATTTTTAAAAATTGAATATTAGGTATTATGAATCTTATGTTTTTTAAATGTGAGATTTTGCTGCCTTTATTTAAGAGTGTTGTGGAAGGCTATAAAGTTTCCTGTCAATCAGCTTCATCATTCTAAGACTTTAAGTTTTATTAGGACATACCTAGAGTATCTTCTGGACTTAAGGCAATATTTCTCAACCACAGCACCATAGGCCTTTGACTCCAGACAATTCTTTTTTTCAGGGGCCTCTCCTGAGAATTATAGGATATTTAACTGCATCCCAGGCCCCTGTTCACCAGATAAGAGTAGCACCTCTCATCCTGTACAGTGGAGACAACCCAAAATGTCTAAACATTACTAAGAGTCTATTGGTGGATAAAGTTTCCCTTTGTTGAGAATCACAGATGTAAGACCAGTTTAGTCCTGCCACAATGGTGTAACGATTCCAGGTTCTCTACTGAAGGCCCTTTTTCAAATAGAGTTCTTCACTCTGCTGGTTTTAACTTGAATATCTTCATTGTTGTGAGCTATAAGAATGTTCATATCTAGCTCCTGGTTATTCTCAGCATATTCTCTTGAGTTTTATCCTTTGTATGGGCAGTGGTAATTTAGGAAGAGAAGGGTTTCTATGAAAATCATGATGAATGATTTCTCTATCTCAATGCAGAAAAAAATAGGTTGATATTTAAATTAGGCAAATATTTTTTAAAAAATACTAAAATACTACTATAACATGTAAAGAATCACAAATTTTAGATTTATTTACTTATTCACTCATTCAGCAAGTAATTACTTTAAAAAATGTACACAAGCACAGTTATTCTATATTCATTACATGTTCTAAGAAAATAATAAACAAGATATACTCCTCAAAATGTTTATATCTCTTACAGTAAACTGTAAAAAAAAATCAATTATTCCAATAGTGTGAGTGGTGCTATAATAAAAGAACTTTTTTAATGGGATGATACAGAAAAGCAATATTTAACTAAGTCTGGCACTATTAGTAAACATTTCCAAGATAAAAAGACCATTGAACTGAATTTTAAATTGGACAAATGTGGAAGATACACAATTTGGAAAGAACAACAGGAGAAAAATGCAGGGTAAACAACTAAGCTAGGGAAATGCAAACAGACTTACACGACTTAAAAATAAGGAACTATAACAGGGAAGTCATGAGGCTGCATATGTAATCAGGGATCAAGCTTGTATATTATTCTATGTCATTCTTAAATTTTCTTCTGAAGGTAGTGGTAAACCCCTGAAAAGCCTAGAAGAGGAGAACAGTGTGATAGATTTATATTTTAGTAAAAATTATTTCAGACAAAATGTAGAGTAAATAAGAAGGAAGCCTTTGTGGTACCTTTATGTTCTGACAGAAAAATACCTATGACTTTCAGCTTTAATCAGCCTAAATGATCTCTAGGCTTGTGGTACAGTTGTCATACTGGACCTCACTTAATTGCTTTTATAGTTTGGATTTATTATCTTACCTTCAATGTGAGTTGTTCCTTGTTATCTAGAAAAGATTGGTTTGAGGACATCCCAATCCTTACTGATACCAAAATCCATGGATAAGCAATTCTTCTATGCATATGTGTCAGTTCTCTGAATCCAGAGACTCTCAACTTCAGACCAAAACAGGCATTTAGTGGGGAAAAAAATCCATGTATAAACAGATCGATGCAGTTCAAACCCATATTGTTCAAGGGTCAAATGTATGGGCCACATTTTCTTTATCCATTCATTTGTTGTTGGACACTTTGGTTATTTTCGCTTCTTGGCTGCTGTGAATAATGCTACAATGCACATGAGAGTGCAAATATCTCTTTGAGATTGTTTCAATTTTTTTGGATTAATACCCAAAGTGAGATTCATGATTATAGGTACTTCTATTTTTAATTTTTTGAGGAACCTCCATGTAGTTCACTTTACATTTCCATCAACAGTGTCCAATGGCTTCAATCCCTTTGCATCCTCACCACACTTGTTATTTCCTTTTTTTGACAATGGCCATCCTAACAAATATGGGGTAGTATCTCATTGTAGTTTAGATTTGCGTTGACATGGTGTCATAGACTGTTTTGGGTGGCTCATAAGCCACAGTTTTAGAGGCTACAAGTCTAAAATCAGCATGCCACTGTAGTTGGGTTCTAACAAAGGTCCTCTTTCTAGTTTTCAGACTGTTGACTTTTTTCTGTGTCCTTACATGGTGAAAGGGGACGCTAGCTCTCTGGGGCATCTTTTACAAAAACACTAATCCTATTGTTGAAGGCTCCACTTCATGACCTAATTATCTACCAAAATCTTACCTCTTTTTTGTTTTGTTTTTAATCCTCACCCAAGGATATTTTTCCATTGATTTTGTTAGGAAGAGTGGAAGAGAGAAGTAAAGACAGAGAGAAACATTGATGTGAGAGAAACCGATGGATAGGTTGCCTCTCACATATACACCCGGGGCTCGGGCTAGGGAGGAGCCTGCAATCAAGGTACATGCCCTTGACCAGAATCAAACCTGGGACTCTTTGGTCCACAAGCTGACATTCTATTCACCGAACCAAACTGACTAGGGCCAAAACCTTACCACTTAATACTGTTTCACTGAGAGTTGAAATTTCAACATCTGAATTTTGGAGGGACACAAACTTACTGGCCATAGCACATGGTAATTTGTGATGTTGAACATTTTTTATATGCCTTTTGGGTCTTTTGTATATCTTCTTTGGGGGAAATGTCTATTCATATCTTTGTCTAATTTTTAATCAAGTTATTTGTTGTTTTGCCATTGACTTGAAGAATTTCCTTATATACTTTGGTTATTAACCCCTTATCAGATAAAAGGTTTTTAAATATTTTCTCCCATTCTGTAAATTATCTTTTCATTATGTGTATTATTTCTTTTGACATAGTCTTATTTGTCTATTTTTGCTGTGATGCTTATGCTTTGGAGATATATCCAAAAATCATTGTAAGATTCAATGTCATAAAGCTTTCCACCTGTGTTATCTTCTAGGAATTTTAAACTTTCGGGTTTTGTATTTAATTACCTAATGCATTTAGAGTTAAATTTTGTTTATGGTGTTAGGTGAGAATCCCATTTTATTCATCTGCATATGAATATCTAGTCATCTCAATGCCATTTGTTGAAGAGACTTTTTCCCCATCACGTATATTTGGCTCCTGTGCCAAAGTGTGGTTGACTATATATGCATGGGCTTGTTTTTGTCTCTATATCCTGTTCCACTGGTGTATTTGTCTGTTTTGCTTTTTTAAAATTCCTTATCTGAGGATATTTTTCAATTGATTTTTAGAGAGAATAGAAGAGAGAGGGAAAGACAGAGAAAAATATCGATGTGAGAGAAATACATCAATTGGTTGCCTCCTGCCGAAACTCTGATGAGGGCCCAGACTGGGGAGGAGCCTGCAACCCAGGTACATGCCTTGACCGGAATTGAACCTGCCAGCTGAAGCTCTATTCACTGAGGCAAACTGGCAAGGGCTGTTGTCTTTATAGCAGCACCATATTGTTTTGATTTCTGCAGCTTTGTAATGTGTCAGGAGGGTGAGGCATCATACTTTTTTTTCTATGTCCCAAGATTGTTTGGGCTATTCAGGACCCTTTGTGATTTTATACAAATTTTAGAACTTTTTCTACCTCTAAAAAAAAATATCATTGACATTTTGATAGGGATTGCTTTTAGTCTGTAGATTGCTTTGAGTAGTATGGATATTTTAACAATATTAAGTCTTTCTGTCTCTGAACCCAAGATATATTTCCATTTATTTGTGTCTTTAATATTTTTCAGTCATGTTTTTTTTAATTCTCAGCCAACAGGTCTTTTACCTCTTTGGTTTTGTTTATTTCTAAGTATTTTATTATTTTTGATGCTATTACAAATGCGATTGTGTTTTTTAATTTTTTTGTCAGAAATTATAGAAATACAACTGATTTTGTATGAGTTTGTGTTCTACAATTTTGCAATTCTGCAATTTTAACAAATTTTTGGTGGGGGTGATCTTTAGGGTTTGCTACATATAAGTTTGTGTCATCTTCAAATAGATAATTTCCCTTCTATCTTTCTTATTTAGATGCTTTTATTTTTTCTTCCCTAAATGCCCTAGCTCTGACTTCCAACAATGTGTTGATAGAAGTGACCACAATGGGCATTCCTGCCTTGTTCTTAATATTAGAGAAAACAGTTTTTAATTTTTTCACCTTCGAGTATATTAAATGTGGGCTTTCCATATGGCTTTTATAATGTTGATGTAATTTCTTTCTATTCTTAGTGTTTTTATCATGAAAATATGTTGATTTGTTAAATATGTTGATCTGCATATATTGAGATGATTTTTTATTTTATATTTTGTTCTATTAATGTTATATATCATATTAATTTTCATACATTGTAATATCCTTGAATCTTAGGGATAAATCCTTCTTGGTCATGATGTATGATCCTATTAACTTGCTGTTTGCTAGTATTTTGTTGAGGACTTTCTAGGTTATCCTGTTTGTTATATAATTTTTCATAATAGTTTTTTCTAATCCTTTTTAGTTTTAGAATCAACTGCAATATCTTCTCTATTAATTTCTCATTTTATTTGTGTCTTTTTTTTTCTTAGTCTAGTTAATGTTTGTCAATTCTGATAATATTTTAAAAAACAACTCTTTCATTGTTTTTTGTTGTTGTCTTTGTTTTATTTATTTCTGCTCTAACTTTTGTTATTTTCTTCCTTCTGCTGTTGACTTCGTTTGTTATTTTTTTTTACTTTTGAGTAATTTAGGGTGTAAAGCTAGATTGTTTATTTAATTTTTTTAATGTAAGCAATTGTTTTTTTTTAAGTTTCCTTTATTATAGCTATTACAGTATCCCATTAGTTTTGGTATGTTGTATTTTCATTTGCATTTGCCAAGATATTTTCTAATTTTCCCTTGATTTCTTTTTTGACCCATTGTTCAGTAGAGTGCTTTTTACATTTCCACATAATTGTCAATTTTCCAATTTTTCTTCTGATTTCTAGTTTTAGTATACTGTGGCATACTTCATATTGTGTTAATCTTCAATTTGTAAAGCCCTTTAGTGACTTAATATGGGATCTATCCTAGAAAATATGCTTAGAAGAATGAGTAATCTTCTGATCTTAGGTGAAATATTCAGGCATGTTGATTATAGCATTTGCTATATAGTGTTCAAGTCCTCCAATTCTGTATTGATCTATCTGATCAATTATTAAAAGTGGAGCACTAAGGAGACAGCAAGATGGCGCCATAAGGTAAACACTGTAAATGCAGCCATGAACAACTATTTCAGAAAAACCACAAAAAGAACACACAGACACCACTCGCACCCACAGGAAGGCTGGCTGAGTGAAAATCCTACAACTAGAAAAGAGTCTGAGACTCAGAGGAGCGGCGGAAGCAAAGTACAAAGGTACGGAGGCGCGCGCACGGGGCTCGGGGAAAGGGCTGGTGGCGGAGGTCGCGGTTCTTTTCCAAAACGGAGAGAGCCACAAGTTCCCAGCGGCTCTGAACTCCAGTTCCAGGCGAGTTTCTGAGGACCCAGACACCCAGAGAAGGGGGACTGACTGGCACCAGGAGGAAATCCAAAGCGGGTTTCTCTCAGTGTTGCTTGCAGCAATTACCGTGGGACACAGAGACCTGGTGTCTCTCAGTGCAGGGCTGAGAAGCACCATAGCTATTTGCTCCGCCCCGCCCTGCAAGCTCCCCGAGGTCCCACCCCTCCCAAGCTGCGTCAGAGGCTTTTGCATGTAAAAGACTGAGTAGCCTAAGGCAAAGGCTAACTCAACACCTCCTTAAAGATACAGCAGGCAGCCCCTCCCAGTGGCCAGAGTGGGACTAACCTAAACAAAACAGATCCACAAGGAACACACTCGAGGCAGATGCAGTGAGCACAAAAGCCCCACTGAAACAACTCTAGCCCCATAAGGGTGACTCCAGCACAGAAGTTCTCCCACTGTAGACACAGCTGACTCTCATAACCAAGTGGCTTAGAGGTTAATTCCTCTCAGTGATCACCTAACTCAGCAAGGGACGCAGCCAAAATGCGGAGACAAAGAAACAGGCCACAAATGACAGAAATGGAGGAAAGAAAATGACAGGATATAGAGTTCAAAACCATAGTTATTAGGTTTTTCAAGAAATTTCTAGAGACTGCCGATAAATTTAGTAAGACTGCTGATAAATTTAGTCAGCTCCTCAATGAATCTAATGAGACCCTCAAGGATATGATAAAGGGCCAACTAGAAATTAAGCATACACTGACTGAAATAAAGAATATCATACAGACATCCAACAACAGATGAGAGGATCGCAAGAAGCAAGTCAAAGATATGAAATATGAAGAAGCAAAACCCACCCAGCGGGAAAAGCAAAAGGAAAAAAGAAAAGAAGAAAAAAGAAAAAGGATCAAAAAGTATGAAGATAGTGTAAGGAGTCCCTGGGACAACTTCAAGCACACAAACATCAGAATTATAGGGGTGCCAGAAGAAGAGAAAGAGCAAGATATTGAAAACCTATTTGAAGAAATAATGACAGAAAACTTCCCTCACCTGGTGAAAGAAATAGACTACCAAGTCCAGGAAGTGTAGAGAACTCCAAACAAAAGGATCCCAAGGAGGACCACACCAAGACATATCATAATTAAAATGCCAAGAGCAAAAGACAAGGAGAGAATCTTAAAAGCTGCAAGAAAAAAGCAGTTAGTTACCTACAAGGGAGCACCCATACGACTGTCAACTGATTTCTCAACAGAAACTTTGCAGGCCAGAAGGGAGTGGCAAGAAATATTCAATGTGATGAATAGCAAGAACCTACAGCTAAAATTACTTTACCCAGCAAAGCTATCGTTCAGAATTGAGGGTCGGATAAAGAGCTTCACAGACAAGAAAAAGCTAAAAGAGTTCATCACCACCCAACCAGTATTATATGTAATGCTGAAAGGTATCCTTTGAGAATGAGGAAGAAGAAAAAGAAAAGTAAAAATTATGAACAACAAATGTATATCAACGAGTGAATCTAAGAATCAAGTGAATAAACAATCTGATGAACAGAATAAACTGGTGAATAGAATAGAATCAGAGGCATAGAATGGAGTGGATGGACAATTTTCGGGGGTTAAGGGTGTTGGGGGTGCGTGAAGAGAATGGACAATAATTGTACACCTATGGATGAGGACAGTGGTGGGGGGGCAAGGGCAGAAGTTGGGGTGGGAAATGGGAGGAGGAGAGCTATGGGGGAAAAGTGGAACAATTGTAATAATCTGAACAATAAAGATAAATTTAAAAAAAAAAGTGGAGCACTAAAATCCTCTACTATAATTGTGCTACTATTGATTTCTCTCTTCGGTTCTATTAAAGCTTACTTCATTAGTTAAGCATTCCAATGGTGGGTAAATACATATTTATATGTGTTTGTGAATTGATACTTTATTTTTATATGTTATCTTACATTATCTCTTTTGACAGTTTTTGACTCAAAGTGTCTAATGTAAGTAATCACTCCTGTACTTTTTGGTTATTATTTACATGGAATATCTTTTTCAAAGAGAGTCTTTGATTTTCTCTTACTTTTGAGAGACTGTTTTTGTGGTTACAGTTTTCTTGGTTGCATTTCCTTGTTTGTTTCCTTGCTTTTTAGCACTTTGATTCTATTATCCACTTCCCTTCTGGCCTGCCAGGATTCTTCTGACAAATACACTGATGGTTTGCTGGGAGCTTTTCTGTATAATTCTTTTCTCTTCCCACTTTCAAAATAATTCCTTTGTTTTTGACAATTTGATTGTAATGTGTCTTCATTTGGATTTCTTTGATTTCTTTCCTATTCCACTGGGCTTCTTGAATCTGACTGTACATTTTCTTCCCCCTAAGAATGATTTTGGTAATTATTTCTTCAAAAAAGCTTTCTGCCCCTCTCTGGCTTCTTCTGGGATTCCTGATGCTGGGCTCTTTGATGGTGTGCCACTTGTCCCTTTGGCTTTTGTAACGTTTTATCTTTCTTTGGATGTTCTGACTCAATATTTTCATATGATCTTTTTTTGTAGTTTTCTGCTTACTCAAGTCTGACATCAAGCCCCACTAGTGAATTTTTTCAATGCAGTTATTTTATTCGTTAGCTCCAAAATCTGTTTCATTGTGTTTTATCTATTAATTTCTATGTTGAAATTCTCATTTTGTTCATAGGTTTTTGAGCATGTTGATAATATTTGTGATGATTGTTTTGAATTATTTTCTGGTCATTCGCCTCCATTTCCTCAGGATTGGTTTCTGGAGAAATATTGTGTTCCTTTGACTGTGCGATATTTCTCTGCTTCTTTGTGAGCCTTGCAATTTTCTGTTAGGATCCACACATATGAAAAAAACAACCGCTAGCTTTCCCAATCTTTATCGATTGACTTCATACAGAAAAAGTCCTTCACCAATCCATCAGCTGGAGAGTCTGGGGGCCTCGCAAATATTTTCAGTGAGTGAATCTTTCCCAGACATGTGCATATAAATTCACAATTCAAAGGCTTTATTATTTCTTTTTTCAGGATCGTGTTATTTCTATCCTTTGATGTCTGTGCATAGTACTGTATGTTCTCTGGATTGCTGCAAGCTACCCGAAGCCCTTTTGTTCTCAGCATCTTTCATGCTCTTAGAATTTACTGGGCCCTGTCACTGCTCTGATCTGGGCAAGACAGAAACTAGTTCCTCAGACAGACCAACCAAAAAGACTCAGTTTTGAACACTTGCACTAAATCTCTTTTTTTCCCAAGGGAGAACCCCCCCAAATGAGGGTTTTTCTCCCACTTGCTCCATGCTGAGCTGAGGGGGTGAGTATAGCAAGTGAGTGCATGCTTGCGTAAACCATCTCTTCTGTTCTCAGTACCCCCACCCTAGCACCCTTTACTGTCAGCATGAGATTCAGGCAAGAAAGAAACCAGTCCTTTGGGCAGCCCTACAAAATGTCTGGACATGGGACAAATGTTCCAGTCTTCTCTCCCTCTCCAGAGTGAAGCCAGAAGCTAAGCGTTTTCTCCCAATCACATTACATTGAGCTGGGAAAAGAAACTATGACTAGTGAGTACCACAAGGTTTTCTATTGTTTTAATGTGGCTGGTTTTGCATTTGCCTGAGGTGCAAGAGACAGCTGGTTTCTGGATTTCTCAGAAAGAGCATTGGTCCAGGTATTGTTGTTTAGTTGCTATCTCCGTGGAGGTAAGAAGGATCTGGGACTTCATATTTTGCCATTTGCTGACATCCCTTCAGCATTTCTTTTCCATATTTTCTCAAATTTGTTCACAAATAATTATTAAATATCACTTGTTTTTGTTTGTCTTTTATTGTTTCTAATGTTGATATTAATTTGAAACATTATTTCTTTTTTAAAAATATATTTTATTGGTTTTTATGGAGAGAAAGGGAGAAAGATAGAAACATCGATGAGAGAG
The DNA here is from genome assembly GCA_004026665.1 of Murina feae. NCBI lineage: Eukaryota > Metazoa > Chordata > Mammalia > Chiroptera > Vespertilionidae > Murina > Murina feae. Next base: position 10,537 of record PVJC01028234.1, read on the forward strand.
AAACACTGATCAGCTGCCTCCTGCACAACCCCCACTGGGAATGGAGCCTGCAACCAAGGTACATGCCCTTGACAGGAATTGAATCCAGGGCGCTTCAGTCCGCGGGCTGATGTTCTATCCACTATGCCAAACCAGCAAGGGTGAAACATTATTTCTTAACATATTTCTTATCTCATCCTATTTACTTGTTTTTCTTGTTCACCAATAAATTTGTTAATTACCCCCATACACACACATACACACACACAAACACAACAGTTTTATTGATGTGCAATAAACTAAATAAGATAATGGACATAACCATCATCCCAAAACTTTCCTAATGTCCCTTTCTACACTCATACTCTCCCTATACTCCTTCCCTTCCTTCAACCCTAGGCAATTACTGATCCATTTTTTTCTCTTTATAGATTAGCTTGCTTTTTCTACAATTTTATATAAATGATTCATACAACACGCACACTCTTCTGACTTTTTGTAATTTTTAATTTTTCTCCCCTCAACATACTTATTCATTTGTGTTTTTGCATGAATTGACCTCTCATTCCTTTTTATTACTGAGTATTGTTTTGTATTATATAGGTGTACAATGATTTATTTATCCAGTCACTCCTTGAAGGTAACATGAATTGGACCTTATATTTGACTACTGGAAGTAAAGCTCCTATAATTGTCCATGTAAAAGATTGTGTGAACATATATTTTCTCTTGAGCAAGTACCTAGGAATGAACTTTATAGGTATATAGTTGGTGTTTGTTTAACTTTTTCATAAATTGCCAATTATTCTCTAGTGTAGTGGCGTCATTTTACATTCTTACCAGCAGTGTGTGAAACCTCAAGTTATTACAATTGACAATATGTGCTATAGTCAATCTTTTAAATTTTAAACATTCTAATAAATGTGTATTGTGATTTCTTTTCCTCTGTCTCCCTTACCTGCTTGTTTTCTTTTTTATTTCCCATGTGATCTTTATTATTTTCTTAAGTTTTTTTTTTGTTTTCCTTTGTTTTCAGTCTCTAATTTCATAATTTGTTTTTACAGTTTCTTAAGATGGAAGCTATGGTTTTTTATTTTTACCGTGTCTTCTAATACATAATTTAGTTCTATGACTTTTTTACTGATTTAGCTGCCTCCTACAAATTTTTATGTTTTACTTCCATTTTCATCTATTTTCAAAGTCTTTTAAAATTTTGCTTTTGACTTCACCTTTGACTCATAGATTATTTAGTATTGTGTTTAGTTTCCAAATATTTAGGGATTCTCAATATTGTTTATTTTCCTGTTATTGATATCTACTTTAATTGCATAACAAGAGAACATACTTTGTACGGATGGAATTCTTTTAAATCTATTGATAAAGTTTTTACAACGAAGTATGTGGTCTATCTTTGTAAATATCACAAATGCACTTGTAAAGGATGTATATTCTGCTGCTGTTCTTGTATGAAATAGTTAATGAATATAAGTTAGGCAAAATTGATAATGTTGTTCAAGTATTACATGTTTTTAATTTTTTATCTCTACTTGTACTGTTCATTATGAGATTAAATTATTGAAATTTATAATTATATTTGAGAATTTGTCTACAATAGGATTTCTCCTTGCAGTCCTACCAGTTTTGCTTCAGTCACTTTAACACTTTTCTATGAGGCATATACACAGAATGGCTATATCTATGAATTGACCCCTTTATCATTATGAAATGATTCTTTTTCTCTCTAATTTGACACTGTTTTGAAGTCTCCATAATGTGATATTAATATATCTACTCCAGCTCTTTTTGACCAGTGTTAGCATGATGTCTTTTTCATGCCTTATACCTTTATAGTATTTGTGTTTTTATACTTAACTGACACTTTTGGGCAGTATCTGGGTCTTTATTTTAAACCAATGTGATAATTTCATAGAGAATTCAATTATGTACTGATCAGTGTGCACTCATCTGAGTAAATACCCAAGGTGGGTTCCAAGGAGGAGTGATGGGAGACAGGGACCAAAAAGATTAGCAAGAACAGTGTTCAGAACTCAGACAATGCCAAGATCAGCAGCTGTAATCACCACCCAGATTCCAAGATTCAAACTACTATATATCAGGGATCACCATGTTGAGTAGAAAGGTCTTACCTTACCAGAAGAAAAAAATTCTAGATTAATATAATTCTGGTTTCAGCCAGAAAACATAGAAGACTTGAGGGTCAAATGGTTTCCACCTAACTTATTGTGCCAAAAAATAGTTCAAATATATTTATAGGAATATAAAAATATCCAGCATCTGACAAGGTAAAATTCATTTATGATATAAAATCAAAAATTATCAGAAAAGTAAAAAATCAGGAAAAGACAATTCATAATAATTATAAAAATAATCAATATAGAGTAACTGGCCCAAACGTGATAACATTGGTAGCATTAATAGGAAAGAACATTAAGAGTTATATCTATATTCCATATTCCAGGAAGCTTCAAGAGCTATGTAGATATTTGGAAGTCCTCCCTTGTGATGCTCTCTATTTTTTGTTTGTTTTGTTTTTCTGCTATTCTGTCCTGTCTGTTCTATCATCCTTGGCTTCCCAGACTCCAAGCTCCATCTCCTCAACCAAGGGAGACTGTGAATGAAAGTAACATTATTCAAAATTTCACCAGATAAAAGTAAAAACTGGATCCTTTGTAAGCAAATCAGTGTATGATAACTATAGTAAAATTTTACTTTAACTTGGATTTTTTCCTACTCAATTTATCAGATAAATTGCCAACTCTTCTGCATTCTTTTCAGGGCTTTCCATAATCTGGCTCCACTTCACTTATCTATTACTCTATTGCTGTCAGACACTCGTGGAAAAGAAGGATTAACATAAGCGTTGCAGTGTGACTGGCCTAGTAATGAATCATGGTAGTCTTCTACTTCAGCCAAGATCTCAGTAACGGTGTCAGGCTATTATCTGCAATGTGAGGGTAATGATAGATCATTTTCTGGGCTCCAATCAGCTTGTGATTTAGGAGACTTCTTTTTCTATCAAGCCAGAGGAGAAGAAAGGTGAGATCTTCCCTTTCTGGGTTGAGACAGTTGATGTAATCTGGGCATGATCTTGAGCAATGACTGAGAGGAATATTCTATACTAGGGGCCCAGTGAACAAATAAATTATGCACTTGCGGGGGGGGGGTCCCTCAGCCCGCCTGTGCCCTCTCGTAGTCTGGTACCCCTCGGGGGATGTCCACCTGCTGGCATGCCTGGCCAGCCTGGGTGAGGGGCTGATGGCAGTTTGCAGGCTGGCCAAGCCCACCACGCCCACCCTGCTTACCCTGCAGCCAGCCACCCGCCCCACCTGCCCCGCCTGCCCTGCCGCCTGCACTGCACCCACCTCTGTGGCTGAGCTGTCGGCCTTCATCTTGGCTGAGTTAATTTGCATACAGACGCTCTGATTGGCTGGTGGGTGTGGCTTTGGCTGGTGGGTGTGGCTTAGGTATCCCAGAGAAATGGTTAATTTTAATATTACACTTTTATTAGAGTAGATAGGAAGTAGAGTTTAGCTCACTGTATTGGAGGCAGTGACACCCATATGTAAACATTGTAATGGAGTAGGTGAGTGTGGGTTATATGGGAAAACTTTAGCTAGGACAAAACAGATAGATGCCTTAAGAATACTCATTGTTCACAAAGAGGTTTACAATCCGAGGAGTAGATTCTAATGATGAGCGCAGTGAGACAACTGGCAAACACATCATTATCTTTGGCTCTGTCTCTTAAACTAGAACAGGTTTGGAAAATGTAAATTGCTTGGGGACAGGGAGAGTAGATCTGAGCAACTAGTGAAAAGGAGACAAAACAGGAACTAACAGCAGCACAATTTTGAACTGACGGTAGCTACTCAAAATCTACTTATTGATGGATTAATAAAATAATTTAGGAAGTTATTTGGGATTTTGAGGGAATATTTCCACGTTGTGTTGATAACAGACATTTTATGCCCAACTGACGTGGCTCGGTGACTGAACATTGAGCTGTGAACCCGAAGGTCATGGTTCCCAGTCAGGGCACATGCCTGGGTTGGAGGCTGGATCCCCAGTGTGGGGCGTGCAGGAGGCAGCGATCAATGATTCTCTCTCATTATTGGTGTTTCTATCTCTTTCCCTCTCCCTCCTTCTCTGAACTCAATGACAACATACTTTTTTTAAAAAAGACAACAGACATTTTAAGCCTCGCTGCTGATTCACTGACTTGTTATTAGTGAAGGTAGCACTGATTTGTGATGAAAGCTGTATAGATTTAGTAAGACTCCTATCATCTTGTCAGAAACTTTAATTTTGGATCCTCTTAACTTACAACTGGACTGTGAATATTGATTATTCTCGGGTCCTGCACAGATTTGGGAAGTCGACTTGAATTTTTATTGACTGCGTGAAATAGGGAGTTATGCTAATTAACATGACAAAAACTTGTATTTTGTAGTTTTCCTTTTCCACGTGTTATAAATCATCTAAATCGATACTTCTGCAGTTTTCCAATATTGTAATTGTGTTTTACTGAATTTACTTACAGATCCACTAATGTAAAAGCAAATGCACCTGATTTATGAGGATAGTTTTGTTATTCTCAATGTACAGCCTTTAAACATTTTTAGTATAAGTTTAGCATTGAGTGTGGTTTCCAGTTTTGTTTTGCTTTCCTTTGTCCTCTGATGACTATTTCTAGATATTGCTTTAATATTGAAGAATCCTTGTCATCATTGCCTTATGCTACTCAAACATTTATTCAAGTTGGATACTTGTCACAATTATTTTAATTCAGGAAACTGAGGCAGAGTTGGTGGAGTATTCGGTGTACTAATAAAAGTAGAGTACTTAACCATTGTTTTTACAGGAAGGTGTTAGATACAGTGGAACACTGGGCACCTAAAAATGGAAACTGAGGCCAGAGTTGTTGGAGATGGTGAGATTTATTTTTTTTCTCTGGTCATTTGAATTTGTCTTTAAAATACTCTTTGTCTAACACTAATGTTTTGCTTTATTATAGTCCAACATTACCAAGTAAGTTTCCAAATACTTCCTTTTTGGATTTTTCATATTGTGTTCATGAATTACCTCCTGAACATTGCATAGGTCAAAAAACTCTAAAATAATGATGCTATCTATTATCTATCTATCTATTTATCTATCATCTATCCATCCCTTAAAATTGTCTTCTATCCAGTAGCTAGTTTACAAGCCAAAGCAATATGGAAAGATTGGCAGGAAAGTTATTTTAACTCTGTTACATAGATAAGGAAACAGACACACACAAAAGATAAATGATCTATTCATGTTAACATAAATAGTATAAGATGAAGTCAGACTACACACCTTAGGGCACAAGAGAGTCTCATAAGTTAATGAAACGTGATAATATGTGTGTCATATTTGCAAATGACACCAAGTAAATTAAACATAGCAAATAAAGAACAATGTAGCAGCCAGAACATGCAGTTAGACCTTACCATAGAAAGGTCTAACTAAACATGAGTCCTTTCTGTGATACCAGCTCAGTTACTGAGCCACTTTAAACATCACATACTGCCCTAACCAATTTGGCTCAGTGGATGGAGCATCGAACTGTGGACTCAAGGGTCCCAGGTTCGATTCCGGCCAAAGGCATGTACCTTGGCTGCCAGCACATTCCTAGTGGGGAGTGAGCAGGAGGCAGCTGATCAATGTTTCTAACTCTCTATCCCTCTCTCTTCCTCTCTGTGAAAAATCAATAAAATATATTTTTTTAAAAAGTTAAACATCATATACCTTTAAAATGAGCCAAAAAAATCATTCCAACTTTTAAAAATTATCATGAGATTAAATAAAAACTTCATATGAGGCTAACATTAGTGAACACAATAAATTTTAGCTTTTTAAAGTTTTAATCTAATATAAAAGGACATATTGTTATAATTAGTAATTGGCTGTGGGTAGACTAAGATCTGTTTTTAGTTTTAATGCTGAAATCTCCCTAGCTTGGAGAACTAACTAGCTACCTTGCTCAACAAATTATCCAGAACACTCTATTGATAATCATTCATTTGGTACTTGCTGTGAATTGTGTATTATCTTTTCATATATAACTGTCATATCCTCATTAAACTTTTGCTCTTTGGACCATGTCTAATTCTGTTTTATTTCCTTTTACTGATTTAGTAAAGGGAGGGGCCTTGGCTCACTGCTATTATCCTATCTTATGGTACTTATAGATGAGAAAAATCTCATAGATGATGCATAAACAACCAGACCTTGGGCATCAAGCCGTAAATTGCAAGTTATATGTATATGTTTCCATTACTTCACTCTACACATCCCTAGTCATTTTTCTCTGCTGAGGGTATAAATGCTAATTTGGTACAGTTTAAATCTCTAATGATTAAGAAAACCTGAAAGTGACTGAATTTTCTTGCAGTTGATTGGTTGAATTCGCCCCTCTCCCCCCGCCACACACACACACACACACACACACACACACACACACACACTAGTTTTATTTTCTGCTCTAAAGGTTATTCCTGTGTTCTCTAGATCAAATAGTAACATCACTATACCTTAATAGATTCCCTCTATTTAACTTCCTTCATATTTAATCAGTCTCCAAGCCATATTTTTATTGTTTTTTGTCTTATAATTGTTAAATTAACCCTAAATTTTATTTCTTCATTTATGTTTAAAGATAGACCTTATGTCTTGCCATTAATATTTGACCAGAACCTGAGCTATGGAGGAGCCTGCATCCAAGGTACATGACCTTAATCAGAATTGAACCCAGGACCTTGGGTCCACAGGCCAACACTCCATCCATTGAGTCAAACCAACTAGGGCCTAAGTTCCTTTTATCAGTGAAGAGGATAGTACTTTTGAATAGAAAGTCAACAATTTCTGTCATGCAGAGTTTTATGTTTTCAAGTCAATAAAAGGGACAACATAGCAAATAAACAGAAAGAAATTATTACTTAGAATTTTTCTAATTTTGGTTTATTTATAGTTTTAAAAAAGGTTCAATATTACTTTCTAATGTCTTTAAGCTTTTAAATTTAAACTGAAATTCTAAAGATGTTTACTCCTAATTAGTAATCTAACAATTTGTTTTTCTCCCACAGTTACCTTGTCAACATAATTTTTTCTAATTTTTTAATCACTTCATAGAAATTTTAGAAAAAAAAAATCAAAAAAAAAAAAAATAATGTATTCCCAGAATGTCCTACTTTGTAGGAATCCCAATAAGTAAAATATGTGGTTATATTAAAATATGTGATTAAATGTAAGACTTAATTTTCCACAGATAAAGCATAATTTGAGTATTCAAAAGATAAGTTTTCCATCAAAACTAACATGTACAATTTACAGTTTATCATGGTGCTATGTAACTCTTTTCCAGGATTTTTATTTAGAGCTTATCTTTAGATTCTGTCACTTTTTTCCTCTTTATTTTTTGGGGGGGTTAGGAGAACAAATGAAAAAAAAATTCTTGGGACAATAATATAATTGATTCCCCCAAGTAATTTCTACAAGTAATAGTTATTTATGGACTAATCTTATTATTAAGATGTAGGGGTCAAAGCATGCATATAAGTATAATCAATGGATACAAGAAACTGGGGGGTAGGAGAGGAGGGGAGAAGGTCAAGGGAAAAAAATGGAGACCTATCTAGCACTTGTTGTAATACTTTAAGCAATAAAACAAAATTTAAAAAAAAATATATGGTTTGATTTTTAAAAATATGACTTCTGTTTGTTTTTTAAAACTACTCTAAATGTAGTTTTATAAAAGCTCCAGTAAACTTTTAAAAAATATATTTTATTAATTTTTAGAGAAAGGAAGGGAGAGGGATAAAGAGATATGGAAACAGCAATGAAGAAGAAACATTGAGTGGCTGGTTCCTGCATGCTGCTCACTGGGGCCTGAGTCCACAACTCAGGCATGTGCCCTGACTGGGAATCAAACCGTGTCCTCCTAGCTCATAGGTCAACACTCAACCCCTAACTCACACTGGCTGGGCTCCAATAAACTTTTGAACAACAGTATCATTACTGGAACAAATAGCTAGGTTCACAAATTATAGAGTGAAAATATTTACTTAGATCTATTTCCTTTATTCTCACTGTTATTTGTTAACCTTTCTCGTTTCTTTTATACATCAAACTCTGTATACATATTCTAATATCTCAAGTTTTCTTGCATCAATAGTTCAGTAATTTGAATTCAAGGATAAGTGATCTCTTATTTACTGATCTCGTACACTACTATAGTTTGCCTGACAATTGGAATCGATCCAGTATTGTCTTTCTGATGAGCTTGGCAATTTTAGGATACGAAGTACGTGATGGACAATTTCTCTGAATATCCTCGCTGGCTTCATAAAATAGGCATCTTGGAAGCATTGAGCTTGTGAAACAGGTATCCAAAATAGAAAATGGATATGATTTCTAACTTAAATTGGCTATTATATGAAATGAACAAAAGTAGCTTCCATTTCCTGAATAAGGACTGATTTCTTCCTTTCTGTGAATTGGATGGCAATCAATATGAGAGGTGGAAAAAAGAAACTAATAGTAATCTTTTGCCTATGAAAAGCAGCACTTCCAAGATTGGTGTGAGATGTTGCAACTATGAGTTGAAAAAAGAAGTAAGTTCCTTTTCTCACATTATTGAAAATATACTTCCATATAAGTAAGCCTATATCCCCTTATTTTTAGGAGGTACCTTGCACATGTAAGGTGAGGTCTACAGTGTATGAATCAAAATGGAATAAGAAATTAAACAGAGAACTGAGAAAAGGTGGGCAACTAGATGGATTTCGTATTGCCTACTTGCTCTTACATACATTAGTCATACTGTGTCTAAAATGTTCTTAGTTGCAAAAGGCAGATGCACACATATGCAGGTATATGCACACATATGCATGTCTGGTTTCTAATTTGGGGTCTCCTCAACATGGCTTACCTGGTCAAATTGAATTCATTTTCTTTCTATTTTTGTCAATCATCCCATTACCTTTTCTGCTTTAATAACATCTTTTCCTCTGAATTCTGTATTTGTCTTTCTGTAGTTTTGCTTTCATTACCCACAATTCAAATCTAAATTGGATCTTGTCTTACTCAGTCTGCTAGTTTGCTTATAAAGGTTATGCTTCCCTTCTGTTTTATACTGTAACCTCGCTGTTGATAAAGAACCCATTCTTTTTATTTCTTAGAATTTTCCACACTGCTTGGCATACAGTGGCCATTTAAGGATATTTTTGTGATGAATGAGTAAAAGTATATCCCTCAGTGCTGAGCACATTAAAAATGTGTAAATGACTGTATTTTGATAGATTTATTATCATAATAAACAAATAAACAAATCATTTTTCTTTAACAGAGACCAAAACTATATAATAAACAAAGTATATGCAGTTATGCACACAATGAAAGGGAAGGCACAATTTAAGAGGTTGGTTATAAAGTGAATTCAAAGCTTTAAGTCACAAATAAACAATATTTTTCTCATAAGTCTTTAAAACCATTTCAAATGTACAAAAATATTATTTTTATTATATCTTACTAAACAAAAAGTTTTTACTCTCTTAATATACACCACACACACACACATGCACACTCATACATGTGTCTTGGTAGCTAACTATTTTGCATTTAGGATATCTAAACATACTTAGAAAGAACAAGATTAAGATTATTGTTGGCCATTTTAAACCACTTAAAATCTTTTTGCTTATTTTCTGTGCTTATTGTGTGTTCATATTAAGACTCAAATTTTTAATATGCATAATGATAGATTTTTTTCTTCAGAGGGATTCAATGAGACACTGATTATATCTCATCTGTGGATTTAGTGTATTAACTTATAGATTCATTCTCATGTTGAATAGATATTGGCACAGTGCCTACTGTCTGTGAGTGGTATTCTCGATAATTAAAACAAAAAGGTTGAACAGATCATGACAGACAAGACGACTCCTCCGCTAAAGCTTCAATGGACTTAAAACACAAAACAATAAACATACACAGCAAGCAAATATTAAATAGTGTTATCACTAAGAATAACATTCAACTGAGTGTTATTTAGATTCTCAGCACTGCAATGACTAAAGGTCCTGAGGCAGAAAGCAGCTTGGGTTGCTGTCTGAGGGAGAAGAAAGTTATAAATTGGCCCTTGGCAGGTAAAGAAGAGAGTGATTGTTGATGCGCTCAAAGAGGCAGGCAGCATCGGATCATGCGAGGCAGGAGAGGCCAACATAAAACGTTTGAATGTTACTTAAAACTTGGTCAGAGGCCATTGGCATACATGGTCATATTTACATTTTAGCAAAGGTCACGTAGGCTCCTATACAGGGACGTAAATAGGGAATCGGGGCAACTACTTAGAAAGTTCTTGCAGAATTTCAGTCAAGAAATAATCTGGAAAAGAAACACATATAATTGCAAAACCTGCAATTTTAAAAATGTTTGGAACGCAGTTTTACAGCAGCCAAAATTAATTTAATACATAGTTTTTTTTAATCATGCCAATATTTAAAGTGAATCTGAATAATTTTTTCTTGAGACTTTAAGAATTCTCAAGTGTAGCTTGCTAGGACTGTGAATGAATAGGAGGCTGTGTAATAAATGGGGCAAGCTCAAGGGGACCACATGGCAGGCCCGACACAGGAAGGTCTGATCATAAATCCCTGCCTATAGCTTTCTTAGCAAAAGTCAATTCTTAACTGTTAGGTCTGCACCGATAGGAGCCAAGCCAAGAGACATTGCGGGAGTTTAAGAAATTTTATTGCATTCTCTCACAGCGGGCTGAGACCAGTGTGTCGGTGTGAGCAAGCGAGAGTAGGGAGGGCAGGCTATTTATATGTCTCTTGTGTGGGTCGGATGGAGGTACAGGCGGTTGCAGGAAGCTGGGTCTAGAGCTGCTTTTCTCAGGTGCTTAGTTGTTCCCTAGGACACCTAAAATGAGAATAACAAGAAGACTGCCAAAAGGGCAAGAGTACTGAGCGCAGGGGAGAAGCTGAGTGCAAGGGACAGGTGCAGAATGCGCCCAACCATAACCTTGTGCATTGTGTCCATTGTTCTTATGCATCTAGGATAATACACCTTTTAAATGTTAGAGTAATTTCTTTCCTAGACTCCTTGAAGTCACAACCCCAGGCACCAGAGCACCAGACCAATAGAGCATGAGACCATAGAACCCTCATGGCTATCTTGCTCCCCACATACCATCTCCATGTACTATAAATGCTAACCATCCTGTACCCACCAATGTGAAAAAGGATGGGTTTCTTCATTTTGCTGATCTAATCCTAGAGTTGTCCCCACTTTGCTTTCTCCCAACTCCTTAATCAAGCACCAGTAGTTCCCATGTCCTTTCCTTATACTTTTCCTTTGATTCTAAGTGCATGAATGGAAATGCAAAATTACCATTCTCGGGAGCATTTTCTCAGTCCATTGAGATTTTCTTCTGGGCATCTCATCAACATTTTGGTTCAATTAAATGTTTATAAAACTTTTTCATAGGTGGAACATTTATTTTATCAACAGTATATTGAACTGTAGATCATATTAATTATCAGTAACCAAGGATTTATTAATAGTAGCCTTGTGACTGGCATTGTGGTAGATTCTCTTGGAGGAAAAAATACCCTATCTACTAAAAGAGTAATATGCAAATTAAGCATTACTCTGCCACTAAGGTGGCAGCGCCCAGTCTGGCTCAGCCCTGCCACTGAAGTGGTCAGGCCTGTTAGCCAGGCAGGTGGTGGGGAGGCAGGGGTCCCCAGGGGTGGAACAGGTGATCAGAGGGGGCAGGGGGTCCCTTGCCCAGGCCAGGGGCCTTCACCAGAGACCTCAGGCATGGGCAGGGCAAGGCTGGAGATTGAAGGGGCCTGGGCTCTGCAGAGCCAGCGATCAGAGGGGCAGGGGCAGAGCCTGCGATTGCTCTGGGCACTGGTGGAGCCAGAAAAACAGGGGTCTGGGGGTCCCCTGCCCAGGCCTGTAGCCTTGGCCAGAGGCTGTAGTGGGGCAGGGGCAGAGCTGGTGATTTCTGGGCCTGGGCAGGGGCCGAGCCAGTGATTGGAGGGGCAGGAGTGAAGCCTGTGATCGCAGGGGTCTGGGCACAGGCGGATCTGACAATGCAGGGGTCTGGGGGTCCTCTGCCCAGGCCTGTG
>PVJC01028235.1:0-22701 GCA_004026665.1 Murina feae
CTTTCACTCTAAAAAATCAATGGAAAAATATCCTTGGGTGAGGACTTAAAAAAGAAAATTAATCATTATACCAAGAATCAGAAAAATCTTAAACTGAATGAAAAAAAGAGAATAGATGCCAAAACTGCGATTTCAGATATTAGAATTATGTAAAAAAAGGTTTTAAAGAAGCCATCATAAAATTGTTTCAATAAGCAATTACAAATATACTTGAAATAATGAAAGTAGAATGTCACAGACAAACAGAAAAGTTTAAACAAAGAAATATGAGATAAAGGAGAACCAAATGGAAATTTTGAAACTGAAAAATACGATAACTGAAATTTTTTTTAAAACCTGAATGGATGGATTCAATAGCAGAATAGAGAGGACAGAGAGAAGGGAATTACATTGAGGGAAAAAAAAAAAACACAAAACAGCACTCCCGCCCTAGCCAGAGCATTGGCCGGCAGATGAAGGGTCTCGAATTTGATTCTGGTCAAGGGCATATACCTCGGTCACAGGCTCCCTACCCTGGTCGGGGACATGCAAGAGGAAACCAATCCATGTGTCTCTCACATCTGTGTTTCTCTCTGTCTCTGTTTCTCCCTACCGCTCTCTCTAAAAATCAATGGAAAAATGTCCTCGGGTGAGGATTTAAAATCAAACACAACAAAAAAGCCAAAACCACACACACACACACACACACACACACACACACACACAACCAAGCACTCCCAAAAGGTCACAGACTGTATGTTTTCATTTATATGCTGTATGTTTTCATTTATATAACAGTCTTGAAATGACAAAATTATAGAAATGGATAATAGATTAGTGGTTAAAAGGGGCTAAGAAAGGGAAGGGAAGGGAAAAAGTGGATGTTGCTATAAAAGAACAACTTTGGGTTCTTGTAGTGATTAAATTGTTCTGTATCTTGCCTGTGTTAGTGTCAGTATCCTGGTTCTGATATGGCAGAATAGTTTTGTTATATACTCCCATTGGGGAAATCAGACGACATGGTACATAGTACATGGAATCTCTCTGTATTGCATGTAAAATATATTTTGATTAATATTTCTAAAAACTCATGATATATCAAAAGTATGATTTAAATGAAACATATAGTTATGATATGTAAAAACAAATACAACAGACATGTATTGTAATTTCTGAGTCCAAATCACTTCTATAAATGTGATGTAAGGCACCTGCTATTTTGAAGGAGCTGGGCTGGGGTGCGTGAAATTCATAGTAGGGGAAAGAGACATCAGAAAACATAGTATAAATTGTACTGTGGTAAGCGTTCAAAGGACAAGTAAACAAGATGTGGTGGGAGGAGGGGAGGGAGCAGAGCATGGCATTCTGGACATTAAGCCTGAAGGCCTTTATCAGTCTCCTCCAGAAGGGGAACAGGTTTAGGTGAGGCCTTTTCCAGGTTAACAGCATGGATGCTAAAACCAGCCAGCTTGGGTTTGAATTCCCACTCTGCTTTGCTGGCTCTATGACCTTGGGTCAGTTACTTTACCTCTTGCTGCCTTGGTTTCTTCATTTGTCATATCGGGATAATAGTAGAATCTCCTTTCCCAGTGGCTGGGAGGGTTGAGATAACACCTAAAACATTTACCGCAGCACCTGGCATTGAGTGGATCTTGTAGATAATTGTATTACTGGTACCGGCTAGGTTTGAAAACTTTCTGCAATAACTTTCATGCTGTTGAGGATTTAGTGGTGTCAACTACTTAAAGAAGAATTCAAACAGAAGCTGAACAGATTATAGACCTTAATAATTGCTCAAAGCTGACTTGAAGGGCCTGGCTCAGGTGTGAGGCCACAGTGGGTCCTGGATAATACACACTCTCCCAAAGGTAGTCCTGGACAACTTTGACCTCTCCTTTGGGGCGAAGCTCCAAATTCTTCATGGGACTGGGAGACCAGGCTGTACCCTATAGGCAGGCTGGCACAAAAAGCCCAGAGAGGCAAAGGCAGGCATAGTAGCTCTCTTCCCCAAAACCACCCAAAGCAAATGACCATCCTGAGCCCTTGCCTCTCTAGTGGGGAGTGCCCCAAAGAAAGACTTGAATGAAACCTGAGGGAAGAGGAAGAGAGTTTTATGCCCAAAACAAACTTTCATACAAATTTAAATTTGGGGTATTCTCTGGGAAATAATTCACTGTTTCCATCCCTGCTACTCACACTGCATACATAGAACACTTCTGATACCAGATGTGCATTTTTCCCCCACACCAACCAATACTCCAATACCAGCTGGGAGTCCTCCAATTCAATTAAATTCTCACACTAACTGGAGTTAATGCAGAACCCAGAGGTTAAAGGCTCAGTCTCATGAGACTGTCCCCCATTTCAGATGCCAAAGCAAATAGTGGGTGCCCAGTTTCCCCAAAACTTCTGCCAGACTTGGTACAGGTTAGAGGATCCCACAACCCCCTGTTGAATTTGATAATTTGCTAGACCAGTTCACAGAATTCAGGGAAACACTGAACATTTACCAGTTTCTTAAAGGGTATGATAAAGGACACAGATAAACAGCCAGATGAAGAGATATAATGGCGAGGTCTGGGAGGGTCCCAAATGCAGGAGCTTCTGACCTTCTGGAGTTAGGGGCAATTGAACCATCCTTCCAGCATGTGTTCAAGCCAGAAGGACTCTGAACTCCATACTTAACTTTCAGGTAGCCTGCTTGCTTTGTTAAATAGACTAAGAACATTAACCTTTTTGCACCTTCTTGTAGGTTCTTGGCATGTATAGGAGGTGAGAGAGGGGATAAGAGGTAGGTCAAGATAGTTGTGGTTCAAGTTGGGTAGGCTGAGATCCCTCTCTATATATGAAAGCCTAAGAGACCATTGCAACCAGATGACCGGCCAGTAGCTATGATGTGCACTGACCACCAGGGAGCAGATGCTCTATGAAGGTGATACCCCCTAGTGGTCAGTGTGCTCCCACAGCCAACCTCCCACAGCTGGCCAGCCTCCCTCCGTCCCTCCCCCACCCGACTGGCCTAATTGGGACTGGGCACAATGGCCCCAATCACCGGCCAGGCCAAGGGACCCCACCCATGCAGGAATTCGTGCACTGGGCCTCTAGTCAACTATAAAAGGTTACCTAAATAGTACTGATGCTAACAACTGCTTCCTGATTACTTATCCACCCAGGTACAATTGTGTTACCCAATTTAATGCTCCCAACAACCAACCTGCGAGGGAAGTGTGCCCAGAATCACTGGTTTAGAAAAGAGGAGACTAAAGCTCCCAGGGCTTGTGTTGCTCTTCAGGAATCTGGCAGGCAGTAACACAAGATTTGACTCCAGAGTTCATTCTTCTAACCACTATGCTGGTTTGCATCCAGAAGCCTTGGTTGGGAAGATGTTTTCTGAAGTATTTCCATGAGGATTACATACATAACTCCTGTGGTTTTAGAGCTGATCAGGACCTTGCAGTCATTCTGGAGACTCCTCTCCTTTTGTATTTATAGAGACTGGGACCAAGTGCAGACATTAAGAGTCCCTAAATACTGGAAAGACCCAGGCCTCCTAACTTAAAACCACTGTTCTCTTCTCCAGCTTCAGTCAGAATCCAATTCAAGGGGGGTAAAAGAATGAATGAATCTCTTTGTGTACCTGAAATGACTTATTTCAGAAGAAATGTAAACTAAACCAGAGAGAAACACTTAGGTATTAACTTATAGACTTTCGGGAGACCTTCTTGGTCTTACATAAAAAATACCACGGATTTCATTACAGTCGGTAAAGAATTATGTGAGTGTAGGCCCAGCGGGTGTGGCTCAGTGGTTCAGTTTTGACCTATGAACCAGAAGGTCATGGTTTGATTCCCAGTTGGGGCACATGCCAGGATTGGGGGCTTGATCCCCAGTGTGGGACGTGCAGTAGGCAGCCAATCAATGATTTTCTCTCATCATTGGTGTATGTATCGCTCCCTCTCCCTTTCTCTCTGAGATCAATAAAAATATATATTTAAAAGAAAAGCATTATGTGAGTGTAAAAGCATGTATCGTCCTACCCCATTCCAGGCTTTTGAGTTAGTCTCTCCTTCCAATATGAAAGGCTTATTGGTAATGGTGTATTTCCTACATATGAGGAAGGAGGGCTCAGTTACACTACTTGTGAATGCTGTTTTGTTGTTTCCAGTTGTTGGTATCACGTTATAGAGAAAGTGTCAGAAATATTGTAGTTACAAAACAAATGTGAAAATAATGGCTTGCTGGAGCAGAGGTTTGGAGGTAGGGAAGTAGGGAAGTGATAGTGGTGTTGATTTTTTTAATTAACCCTAAAAGGGAGATTGTATGCTTGAAGACTATGGTTTAAATGCGTTAATTATAGTGATGCCATCCTGAGGCAATGTAGCTGACCACCTGGGTTTAAGTACTTGCTCTGCCACCTTGAACTTGGCCTATTTTTTAACCTTGTCTTGGTTTTCTCATCAAAACTGCAGCCAATAGTTTTTATCTCACACGGTTGTTCTGAGAATAAAAGAAGTTAATACGTACAAAGTGCTTAGAAGAGTGTCTGGCACCTAAAAATCATATCATGAGTATTTTAAAATTTTTATTGAATTTCTGGAGTGGTACTGGTTAATAAAAATATATAGGTTTAAAGTGTACAATTATATAATACATCATCTGTATACTGTGTTATGTTTTCACCACCCTAAATCAAGTCTCCTTCCCTTACCATTATTCATCCTCCTATTACCCCTTGAGTCTCTTCAAACTCTTCCCGCCCCCATGAGTTTTTTTTATGATGCAGCTTTGCTTAAGGAAGACAATAAAAGAACTAAAAATCAAATTTTCAATAATCAGAGATTAGGTAGAGGAAGGTAGTAGTTTGAGATAGCCTATTTCCTCACCTTTTAAAATGAGATGAAACTAGCTACTGTTTAAGGTAGACAAATCAAGAAGTCAAGGTGTAACCATATTTATGGTTATGGAGGCGATCCACAGAATTAAAAATAGGTCCAGTTAAACATGGTTATCACTAAGGAATGAAGCTCAGGGAGTGGAGACTTTCTATTTTGAGTTTTATTGCTATATATGTCCCATTTTGAGTTTTTTATTAACACAAGTATGCATATTTATACTAACTTTATTGTGTTGTCATTAACAAATGATAAACTTTCCATATTTAGCACATACAATTTAATAAGTTCAGATAGGTATACGCTTATGAAATGGTTACCACAATTAAGATGATAAACATATATATATAACCCACTGCCCCCTTAAAAACCAGGTTTAAACTTCTTAGTCTAAATAGTCTAAGTTTAGGAACTTATGTGCTTAAATAAATCTCTTTGTGCTACAACATCACATAATTCAGAAAACTTTTTTATTTCAAGTGTATTTTCATTTATTGATGATACAGTGATGAAATCTTCATGTGCTTATCTATTCTGAGGAAAATCTATACAGCTAATAAGAACCTCTGGTGATTTTTTTAATGACCTATTTTCCATAGAACATCCAGTGGTATCAGTGGTTCTCAACCTTCTGGCCCTTTAAATACAGTTCCTCATGTTGTGACCCAACCATAAACTTGTTGCTACTGTTATGAATCATAATGTAAATACCTGATATGCAGGATGGTCTTAGGCAACCCCTGTGAAAGGGTCGTTCAACCACCAAAGGGATCTCGACCCACAGGTTGAGAACCGCTGTGTTAGATGATCAGAAATCAGTCTTTGGAATGGGGAACCCATAATTCAGGTCTTCCTCAGACAATTACCACCATTCACTTTTCAAAAGTTTCTTTCATTGTTTCCTCTGTCTTAGACTTCCAGAATACATATGCTGCATGTTCAAGTAGTATTCATAGGCTACTGGTGTAGGAAGAACATTGCTGAAATTAGTGCCCTTATTCAATAAAGCTTGGCTTCCCCTTGCAGAGGCAGCAGCCTGGGCCTCCCCTCCCATTCTCTGCCCCCTCCCCCCCAAGACTAGCAAGCTACCTCTTCCCACCTGGAGCTGTCCTTCTGCAGGCAGAGGGGCCTGGGGGTCAAGAGAGGCATTTTTCTCTTGGTGGGGCAGCCACATCCGGGAGTCAAATTCTGGAGTCCCAAGTGTGCGAGTTGGAAATATAATTTCTACAGAAACCAGGTTATGATTTGTGATTAAGTTTCACGATACCATTAACACTGTAGCTGAGCTATGCTCTGGGTCAAATGTGGGAGCTTTTGTGGGTTTTGGGTTTGGTTTGGTTTCTGTGGGCTGGTTTGGGATGAGAACTGCTTTTTTACATAATTGTTTCTATGGGGGAAATGTGTTCAGTATTCCAAATAGACACACAAATGAACTTTTCAAATGCTGCCTGTTCACAATGGCTAGTAATGGCACTTGACAGAAGGGTTTTTGTTTAAAATAATGTTGTTTGTCTTAGCCTAAGGGCAATAAGTTTCTCCAAACCATAGACTGGCCTGAAAATTATAGGACAAATGTGTTAAGATTGATTTCATGTTGAATGAAACTTTAGAGGGCAAATGTGTTAGGATTGATCTGTTTGGTTTTATGTACAGGATTATGATGTTTATTAGGGAATGGGCTGGTGAACTTAATGACATTTTGTACAGGTCAATAGTAATGTGTTTATGATGATGATGTTCTGTATTTTAACTAACAGGTTTTCAGGAGGCCTGATATAAGGGTAAGGATGTTCGGCAGATGGGCCTCCTACTTGTGTGTGTCTGTGCTTTATTGAACATAGTCTATTTAGTGTTCTTTACCTTCTCACTGGTTTTTATGAGTCACTCAAATCAATTTGCTCTGCTGTGTCATAGCTTTAAGTGTTCACTGGAAACGCTTTATTTGTTAAAATGTTTTTATGTGTAATAATAGCCAATGTGTATGATGAGGGCAGGATGCTAAAATTGTTGCCAGTGTGAAATACTGACTTGTTGTGTTACATGAATTCTGACCAAATGGATCTTCGTGGCAGGGGCTTATAAGGCAAAGTCCTCTTTTAACCTTGTTTAGCATGTAAGTCATGCTAAAGAATTTTAGCAACAACAACAAAATTGTCAGTTGTTGTCCACCCTATCTAAATAATCACTTTCATGTCTGCATGCTGAATCCCAAAAAGCAGAAGTGCTAATCCTAGAGATAAGTTTAGCAAAATCAGTCCCATTCAGTATTTCTTAAAACACAAATATAACTATTACATCTAGTGGGTTATAGCTTATATTTCTTCATGATTTTCCTCCCCTTTATTTCAGAGTATTCATAAAGCAAGACAAAGATTGGTAATGTGCATGCACTTAAGCCTGAGTATTAGATGTTGAAAATTAACCTATTTCCATTAAATGAAAACAATGTGGATTTTGATAGAATAATTTAGTGACTTCAGTTTAAAATTCTTAATCTTATTGAAGCCAACAAGTAGTACAAAAATAAGCAGGTTGCACCCAATTCTTATGATTCTAGTTGGTTTATCTTTGTTTAATCTTGTTTTCACCATTTTCTTTCACTCGTGACAATCATTGTCTTTCACTGATTCACATTGTTAAATATTAGTGCTTGGCTTTACTCTTGCATGGACTTTGAAATGCTGTGTGATTTTTGTTGTTGTTTAGCTATTCATTTTTCTGTTTTTAAAGTTTTTGTCTAAGAATGATTCAATTTTTTGTATTTAAAAATGCAAAGTTCCAAAAAAAACTGGCTGCATTTTTAAAAATCACCCTTCTTTGAAGGGTAGCAGTACCAATTGTGTACTAAATTCAGTCCGATAGAAAGTATAGAAATGTATTAAGTGACAGTTTCACTTTATTGACAAAAATGAAAGATGGGCCCTAACTGGTTTGCTCAGTGGATAGAGCGTCGGCCTGCGGACTCAAGGGTCCCAAGTTCGATTCCAGTCAAGGGCATGTGCATTGGTTGCGGGCGCATCCCCAGTAGGGGGCATACAGGAGGCAGCTGATCGATGTTTCTCTCTCATCAATGTTTCTAACTCTCTATCTCTCTCTCTTCCTCTCTGTGAAAAATCAATAAAATATATTTTTTAAAAAATGAAAGGTGGGAAATAGTAAATTCTTTTAAATCTTTGTTACTTCTTCACTGATTCCCTTTCAAATAAATATAGTCAGTGGAACCAGTTTCATGAAGGAAAAATATATATCTATGCTAAATTTTAATATTTTCAGCCTTAGAGACTTGTTACAATAAAAGTTATTATAATTTTGTCATCTTAAGTATTCATATTTTTATACCATCTGCTGAACTAAACATCCAGTTTTAAAGTTTCAAAACTGATTCTATGAAGAAATTAAATTAAGAACAGTATACCTTAAATGAATTGGGAAAAAATTAAATAAAGATATGTGATCTCTCAGCTGTTTCTTTGAAGCACGTTGATACTGTAATTTGAAATATTTGATATGGCATTGATTCATAATTCACAATATTTAATTAGTAATAAGCAATAAATACCAGATTATATGTATACATATACTTATTTGTATATGTATATCTCTAGCATGTAATATGTGCATGAGCATGTTTGTGGAAATTTTGGTAATACCAGTGGGGTTGATCGCTGGACAATATAATAATTCTTAAGAGTATATGAATACTTACTGTGTTTAAAATACATGTCTATGAACTACCTTTGTATTTTGCCTGGCTTTGCCCTTTCTTTACCTGGTTTCTGTGGTGTTCTTTATTTTCCATGAGCATATTACCTGTCTGCTGTTTTGTTCTTTGACTATATGCTATAGTGCAAATTGCTTGATTTTAAAAAGACAGTACATTCCTTGAAATCCATGATATTTGTTTGCTTTTCATTTTTCTATCCCAACACAAATACAGAATAGATACTCATTTTAGGCTGAGGATGCTATAGATGGCCTACACGTTATTTCCTTACCTCCAAGGGGTGAAATGTTGTGATTTGCAAAGCCATGAAAAGTGTGTCGACTTTTACATGCTTACTGTCTCTTTAAAAAAGAAGTTCTGTGCTTTCACCTGTCTGTTTGCACGTGTTTCTCTTTCTCCTCTTTGCTTTTTCTTGTCCATGCACCTGGTGCTGTGCAGGAGATTCAGGAAGAACACAATGGCTACCCTTCTGAAGCTGAAGCCGATAAGGTGGCAAGTTCTACATGTTCATCTGTTTGTAGCTACAGAGTGTGTATTTAGAAGCCATTTCATACTAGATTTCTAGACGATAAGCAAATGCTTTTACCACTACAGTAGTGTCCTCCTGTCCAAATTTGATAGATTCCATGATGACATTATTTGCAAAAATTGGTTTATCCAACATTTTGTCAACGAGAAACTTGTTCATCCATACTTCTTGGTTTTTCCACATAGGGTTATTGATGTGCTAATGAGCCTTAGTCATAACAGGATTCTGATAGGCCTTTACAGAGACTTAGAGGGCACAGATGCATATGCTAAGCATGCTCCTTGAGGCTGCGGACTTTGCTTTCTTCAAATGTGCATGGTCCATTCCCAGCATGGTACCTTGTACCAGAGAGCTGGTGGGCCTTCAGCTGGACCTTCAGGGTCACCGGAACAGGATTTGGGTGAGATCATCTGAGGAAATTCCTTAACTGGGCAACACTTGGAGCAAAGGCACCAAGAGGAACGGGTGTGTTCATGAGATCAAATTTTGTTCACAAGAATCCGTTCTTTGATTATGCTGTACATGGGTTGGATAAATCAAGGGTCAAATTATGTCATATGCAACTTAGTAGTTGCAACAAAAGCTTAATGCAGCACAAGTGTGAGACCCATTTCCTAATACCAGCTTGGTAAAGGGAATCTACTGTACTCACCAGACAATGAGCCTTTAAAAACTATTCTCCTCTTGAATTCCTATGCTAAAGTGAAATGTGTGTCCCGTACAAAACAAACATTTTATGGGGAAATCTGAAGCAGCAGGATCATTTGTTGGTTTTGTTCTGACAGTTGCTTTCTCATTACTTAAAGAGCATGTCCCAGATTTAATTATTATTAGTGAGAGGTTTATCTCATTGTCTCACCAACACAATCATGCTTCATATAAATGCACAGGTGTTTTCAGCCAAATTCAACATGGCTTTTAGAAGAAAAAAGAAATGTTTGATCTTCAACCTCTATCTTGAGAGCCTTGTATATTCTCA
This sequence comes from Murina feae, assembly GCA_004026665.1. Classification (NCBI taxonomy): domain Eukaryota; kingdom Metazoa; phylum Chordata; class Mammalia; order Chiroptera; family Vespertilionidae; genus Murina; species Murina feae. The sequence goes on from PVJC01028235.1 coordinate 10,104, forward strand.
AAATGGTCCCAATCACTGCTGTCTCCCATCCACATTTTGCTAGGTAGTCGTAGGTTGAAGATTTTAAGGGGTTGATGTGGCTCCACATAAGGCTTAAAGTGAGCCACATTTCCCCCATCCCGTCCAGATATAGTTAGGTATAGTTAATTAGAGCAGCTTGCTTTAGTAAATATATTTCAAAATAACCTATTCTCATTTATTTTAAAATATAAGTTAAGGAATTTAAGTCTGTATAACATATAAGATAATATTTAGCCATTAAAATAAGCTTTAACAAAGTAATATTTGAAGTAATACAAAACTTGAATATTGATTAAAATGACTGTCTCACATTGTAACTATATTATAAAATTACCCTCTAGTGTAAGCAACAAATTAAAGAAGGTGACTTTCAAATTAAGGCTTCTATTAAGCATTTGTGATTTCTTATTGTTTATAAAACTAGACATTTAAAACATAAGTGTTGGTTTATGCATTAGTGTGTAAAAGATATATTTCCAAATCAGGTGTGAATATTAAAATGAATACAAAAACACTTTCTCATGTCCTCTTTATTAGTTCCCTAAGTCCCTAAAATTTTGGGCTGAAAAGTGTCTTAAAAACCAATCTGCACTAAAAAGTCAAATGAAATAAAGGTGTTTGGAGGTAATTTGTATTGTTTTAATCATGTTCTTGATAAGGAGGAGGATGGACTTTCTTATTTTGTGCCCTCCCCATAGAACGGACATATCCAGACCAACATTTAGCATTGAATTTGCTCTTTATGTCTTCACCTTTTCCTTTTCTTTATTTTCAAAATTTTGATGAAGCTACTATGTATAGTGTTTTTAAATTGAGTCCCTTTAATAAGTCATAATGAAATGCTCTTGTAACTATGAAAAATAGTTATTTTGAATTTTCAATAGTTTTTATTAGAATTAAAAAGTTTTCAAGTTTTAATGTTTTACTTCACAAAACTATGCTGAAAACTTGGTATTGTCCGATCTGATTTCCTCTGAACACCAGTGGCCTCCTGATGTTAACTAATATTTTTTTGGAGAAAACAGCTCATGACCAAATAGGTATGGGAAACGCAGCGTACTCTAGCGCCCTCTTGCTGATTTGGCGTGCATTAACATGCTAAAGACTGGTCTCTCTCTCTCTCTCTCTCTCTCTCTCTCTCTCTCTCTCTCTCACACACACACACACACACACACACACAGTTTAACTTGTTTTCTTTAATTCTGCATTTCCTCAACTTTTCACACACACACACACACACACACACACAAAGCCCTATTCATATCTCTTGGGAATTTAATGCTCTGTGAAACACAGCTTGGGAATTTCTAGGGTTTTGAACATCTTATTCTTATTCGTGATACATTGTGTCAGAGATGCCAAGGAGAAAGTAACCAGTTTCCTTGGCAGCATCACAGGGGGTGGCAGTACCTTGGAATAGGCCCAGGGTTCAGGTTCTGGTATCCAGCTTTATAGTTCGAGAGCACCATTTTCTCAACTTCCCTGAGTTCCCTGGCACTATCCCAACCAAACTCACAAGAGACTGACTACTGGACTTCCATGCCAATCTGGAGAACTGTGGGCATGTACCCACATTTATACCCAGGCACCTTGTAATAATCATCTATCCAAGACATCCTTTTCCTACTATCATTGTAGCCAGGAAGCCCAGTACCTCATTAGAAATTTGCTTGGTGAGCATAGAATCAGCACAGGGGTGAACTGACTTTGACAGAGCTTGATTAACACACTCTGCTCCATGGTCTTGATTTACATACTCTTCTCTGCCAGATGAGGGCACGCTTTCTTGTGGTCTGGATGGTATACACACTGACAAGCTGCTGAACTTTGTATATACACATGGGTGGCTGGGCTGCAGTACAAAAGCAGAGAGCTTTCCTTACTAATATCACTGCCCTGAGACACCTCCCTGACTACTTTAGACTTCAGGGTTTCCCACATTATCTCATAAGCTGGGCCATTTTTACAACTAGCTAAGCACCTACATCTAATTTTGATTTTAGTTGACCTAGTTTCATGCTCAGAAGATAACTTTTTTTTTTGTACTTTATTTCCAAATTCTGGAGGTACCTTATAATAGCTGTCTGTGTAGTGATTAGAGTATGTATCTGTTATGTCAAGCCATTTCTGTATTAATGTTTTCTGTGAACTTTAAATATGTGTAATAATTTGCTAGAATATGCAGCATGGTGTCCTGTGATGCTGAGCTTTGAAACTGTCTTGTAAGGGGAGGGAGCATACGTTTTGCACGCTTCTGTAGCTTTGTAGCGAGAGCACGGAACACCACAATTATTCCCATGTATACAGATGGGAAGTGAGATTTACTCCTGTTTGCTTTTTTGCCAGGCTCTAAGGGATGGAAATAAGCTGGCACAGATGGAAGAAGCACCGCTTTTTCCAGGAGAATCCATCAAGGCCATTGGTAAGTTTAATGCGTACGCTTTTCTTATAGCGATCCATTAAATGACATGGCGCTTGCTTTGTGAGCACATGTCATGTAATTGCTCAAGATCAGTCAGAACACTTTCTTTAGATGACAAATGGACTAGTTCTTTTCATTCTTATTAATGTCCTTATGACCTTAAGAGATAGAAGACTATAGAGAATCACTTTAAACTCTGATTCAGTATTAGTTGGCATTACTAACAGAAGAGGACCTCACCTTTTCCTGATGAACCGAAGGCTGATTAGACTTGTTACATCAGTTCATTGCTTTGTTGGAATCCTTCACTATAAGGAAAATGTATCAAGAAAGTGCAATTTTAGTGCAAGAAAAGGGCATGTGTTGCCATCCTGGATTGTAAGGGCAATTGGCCTAAGGGCTATCACTTCCCTCCACTGTGGACTAGCAGGCATTTCAGCCGATAGTCCACTGTGCAATGGGTGGATGAGCGGACATCTGGGTGCGACCTTTTCACCTCACAATTGCTGGATTTGGCTAGGACAGTCTGCTTTGCTAGGCTGAGTATTGCCTTTTTCCCTCATGGCTCCCTTCCAAAGACGTGTGCTCAGTGTCAGAGTATGGTCATCTTGTGTCAACAACTTCTGAGTAACCGCAGTCTCCTACCATGGCCTGCAAACAGCCACCCCCACTAAATAACCTCTTCTGGGCTCTGGACCATGCCTATCCTGTCCTTGGTTTTGGCATTCTTTCTTTCTTTGGCTCCCGGTACTTCATTCACTCCTGGTAGTCCTCTGGCCTCTCTGGCTGTTATTTCCCGGAGAATTCTTCTAGCCCTGCCTCCAAGCTGCTTTGGGAATGATCTGTTTAAAATGCAAAGCTAATTATGTCATGCTTCTGCTTCTCCTGACAGCAAACTACACAGATTTAAAGTGAACATGAAGAGTTTTGACACATTGTACACCTGGGAAACTATCATCACGTTCAAGATAATGAACATATCCTTCATCTCCCAGCAGTTTCCTTAGGCTTCCTTATAAATCTTCGCTCCCATGCCTTCTCCCCATTCCCAAGCACTATAGACTAAATTATGTTTTTTAGAGTTTTCTAGAAATATAATTATTGAGCATATTCTTTTTCTTATCTAGCTTCTACTCAGCATCATTATGCTGATATTCATTCATACAGTGATATGGGTTAACAGTCATTCCTTTTTATTGCTGAATACTATTCCATTGTATGGATGCACCACAGTTGGCTTATCCCTTTATCTATTGATGGACATTTGGGTGGTTTATACTGGTTGGCTATTACCAATAAAGCTGTTCTGAACATTCATGAACAAGTGTTCTCTGATCTCATGTCCTATCATCCTCATGTACTCTTTGATCCAGCAACTGGCTGCTCTTTCTTTTCTCCTTCCCCCGTCTCTCTCCCTGCCCGCCCCCCCGGGCTTCCTTGCCAAGTTAAGTTGATCTTTTTACTGGGCTCTTATCACATCATGTCCACATGATTATGATAGCATTTATTAGGCTATAGTATAATGGCCATTTTATGTGTAGTGTTGCTCACAGGTCACAGGCTGCTTGTGGGAAGGAACTAGAACCCCAACAATAGAAGCCACCCAGTGCTTCTATAATGAGTTATAGAAAACATTAATAGAGGTATTTGTCTGGATGACAACTTTTGTACCTTTAATTGATCCAATTGGACTCATCAGTAGCTATGTACATTCCTGTCATTCCAGTGGAATGATGCTTTGGGAAGATCCAGTACGTGTTTTTCGATAGGCATGAGGTTCTTAACATGCATAGGAATCAATATACTGTTGATACCATATTAAATATGCTGATATTGATATTCTAAATATGAAAATAAAAGTATATATGGAAGCTGATAAGGGATTTGAAGCAAATAATTATTTTTCCACTCCATTGATGTGGTTTGGTTTTTTGTCATTGTAAAGCAGTTGCTTTTAGGAGGTGCATTAGTGGCTAGTTTTTAGCTTTAGCTTTCATTAGCAGTAATTTATTAGCTGGTAGCCCACTGTCTCCAGAGATTAATTAATATGTTTTGATATGGTTAATTTATCACTCACAGTAAAAAGTTAACCACCTGGAAAAAATGACAAAAGGTAGCTTATTATGAAGTCCTTCACTTAAAACCTCATTAAGTACCAAAATAGAATTTTGTTTGATAAAAAGGAATTTTATTAGAATACTATCCATGTCTACTTAAAGTAATAACAAATTTATAATTTATTGAAGCACAGTCTCTGGCAGTAGTTGCTACTTTGAGTTTTTCCTTTCAGTGAAAGATGTCATGTATATCTGCCCATTTATGGGAGCTGTGAGTGGAACCCTAACTGTGACGGACTTTAAGATGTACATCAAAAATGTAGAGAGGGTGAGTTTTTAAAAGTATGTTTTATTTTGAAAAACACCTCAGAAGCGAGTAAACAATAAAGAAGAAAGAAGTGCCCTGAAATCCCATCACTCTGAGAGAACCAGGTGAGTTTTAAGATGTGCACCAGATTTTGTATCTTGAGAAAAAAGCTGTTGAAGTAGCACTTATACCTGGAGGGGAAGTTTGTCATCTAAACACCTTCAGAAAACATGTTATAAATCAGCCTTCAGTTTCTTAGCTGGGACAAAGAGGAAATGTGAAGTAAACAAATAAGTTTTAAGCCAGGGAAGACTTAAAAATGTGGAAACTCTGTTGACTGACACTAATAGGCATCCATCTTAATTTGTAAACTCAGGATCCACATTTTATCCTGGATGTTCCCCTGGGAGTGATCAGCAGAGTTGAGAAGATTGGAGCACAGAGCCATGGGGACAATTCTTGTGGTATAGAAATAGTGTGCAAGGTATGGTACCAACACTAGTAAGACTGCAAGAGGCAGTCAGCTGGGAACTTTTTCTGACACAATTTTCCTATTCTTTGGACAGTCACAGTAATTTGTTTTAGGACAGAATGTTTTAGGACAGAAACCTCTTTAAATCTTGTATCAACCAATTCATACCATCATGTAAGCCATTGAAGTAAACCTTTTCTTTCCTATTCAAGTATTCTAATTAGCATGGACCTGTAACCTACATGTTGATATTATTTGTTACATTTCAGAGAAATCAAGTGGAAAGCAGAGATCCATATTTTCCCAGTTTGTTGTTTTAAGACTAATCTTCAGAACAACGGATGGTCAAAGACTTCCTTAAAGGGACAACAGTACAGTGACCACTGAGCAATGTGGGGCTAAGGGACACCAACTACCTGCACAGTCAAAAATCCCCAGATAACTTTTTAAAAAATATTTTTTAATTGATTTTTAGGGAGAGAGAGGAAGGGAGAGGGAGAGAAAGATAGAAACATCAATGCTGAGAATCATCTATAGGCTGCTTCCTGAATACCTCCTATTGGGAATGGAGCCTGCAACCCAGGCATATGCCCTGACTGGGAATCGAACCGTGACCTCCTGGTTCATAGGTTGACGCTCAACTACTGAGCCAAGCTGGCTGGACAGTAAGTCTCTCTTCACCCAATATCCAGCTACCCTGTTGTAGTCCCTGCAGGCACCCACTGTTACCAGTTTTCATAGATACCCTCTGCACATAAGATGTATGTATAATCTTTGAAAACATTCTGCCCTTTCCATTCCCCCTTAACAATCTATCTCGGAGCTCCTTGACATCAATGCGTAGCGAGCTGAGTCTTGTTTTTAACAGCACTCTAGTATTCCATTATATTCTAGTCAGCCTCTATTGACAGACATTTAGGTTATTTCCATCTTTTTGCTGTTGTTATACATATCACAACAATAACTTCCTCATTTCCAAATTACTCTACCTTAAATTTGTTTGTGGCCATAATTATTTTTTAATTTCAAATAATTTCTTCAAAATTTAAAGAATGGTGATATTTTTGTGTTTACTAGCAGTGGTTTTAGAAGGTTGGGGGACACTGCTCAAACCAGTCCTGGGAAGAAATTGCCCCATATGAGCCACCTCACAGGAATTGCTCCTCCCCACCTTCACTTGAGCTTTTGGACAGCAGCTTATATGGTGGGGCATTTTAAGAAACTGATCTTAAGAAAGAGCATTGTAATTTTTGTAAGGAAGTCACTGAGGCGGTAGTCTCTCTGTGACAGAGTCCTTGCTCTGAATTCTGGGAAGGAATCGCTGTCGCATTTCTGTTTTATGGAGGGTGCAAGATCTGTAATTCATTCTTTCAATAGTTTAAAGCTCACCATTGATTGTGTGTCTCATATCTTTAGGAAGTAAATGCACAAGTCTTGATGTACTAACTTTATTCTTGATTCCATCTGAAGAGTTGTTTTTTTTTCCCCCAACACATGCCCTCTGTTCCAGTTTCCTCACTTAATTTCCACACTGGACCTGGCCTGTGTGGCTCAGTGGTTGAGTGTTGCCCCATGAACGAGGAGATCACAGTTTGATTCCCACTCAGGGCACATGCCCAGGTTTTGGGCTTGATCCCCAGTAGGAGGCATGCAGGAGGCAGCTGTTGGATGGTTCTCTCTCATCATTGATGTTTCTATCTCTCTCTCTGCCTTCCTCTCTCTGAAGTCAATAAAAACATAATTTAAAAAATATAAAATAAATCTTGTTGGAGGTGTTTTTGTTAATTGCCTTTTGTTAGTTGGAGCAAAATCTTATATAATAAAAACCTAATATGCGAATCGACTGAATGGCAGAATGACTGGTTGCTATGATGCACACTGAACACCAGGGGGCAGATGCTCAAAACAGTAGCTGCCCCTGGTGGTCAGTGTGGTCTCAGAGGGGGAGTGCTGCTTAGCCAGAAGCTGGGCTCATGGCTGGCAAGTGCAGCGGTGGTAGTGGGGAGTGGGCCTAACCTGGCAGGTGGACATCCCCCGAGGGGTCCCAGACTGTGAGAGGGTGCAGGCTGGGCTAAGGAACTTCCTCCCCTGTAGTGCACAAATGTTGTGCACCAGGCCTCTAGTAAAGTATAACATGAGAAATGAAGAAAAATATTTTATTGATCTCTTATAGCATGGTTATGACTAATAGGTACTCAATACATGTTGAATAAATGAGTTTTGCTAATTGTTTAACAGGATATGAGAAACTTGCGACTTGCTTATAAACAAGAAGAACAGAGTAAGCTGGGAATATTTGAAAACCTCAATAAACATGCATTCCCTCTTTCCAATGGGCAGGTAAGTACACCAATATAAACCTTTTTACATTCCTTTGTGAGGATCCAAAATTTCATGCTTAATCCCTTTTTCAGAGGTTGCCTTTATCTGTTTTTCTCTCTGTTGGCAACTAATATTAGAATATTTAAAATTCAGCAGTTCTGTATAATGATTAAGAAAGCTGCATATTTGGTGCTTCAACATTTACAAATTAAAAGAGGAATCTTAATATATTCAGCTTATAACTGAATGAAAAGCTTTAATATTAGGTATATGACATAGCAAAGAAATGCTGACACATATTTTGTGTTTTTTGTATCCAGACACTCTTTGCATTCAACTATAAAGAAAAGTTTCCAATTAATGGATGGAAAGTTTATGATCCAGTAGCTGAATATAAAAGACAGGTAAAGTATGTTACTTATCAAAACTAAAAATAATAGGTTGAGCATCTTTTTTTTTCTAAAAGGTTAGAAATGTTGTGATGATATGTATTACTTATTTTAGACATTGGTAAGAAATTTCCGTCTCTAAAGGACTTTCACGAGTATTTTTGAAGACAACGCTATGCTCATTCTTTATAAACAAACTACAAGAAATGTATAGGACTGGGATTCTAGAATATAATTTTCATTTTTTTAGTATGTTTGGAAATTCTTATGTTTCATTAAATTTTAAATGGGTAGGAAATGGGTCATATTAGATAAATATATATTTTAAACTTTTAAGTAGCACTGAACAAATTATAAACAGATTTTAGCACAAAATAGGAAATGGATATGGTTCATGCTTAGTACTTTTCAAAAGTATAAAAGTATGCTTTCCCTTTCTTCTTTCTTCTCTAACACCCTACAGGGCTTGCCAAATGAGAGTTGGAAAATATCCAAAGTAAACAGTAATTATGAGCTCTGTGACACTTACCCTGCCATCATTGTTGTGCCAACTAATGTAAAAGATGATGACCTTACAAAAGTAGCAGCCTTTCGAGCAAAAGGCAGAGTCCCTGTAAGTAATAAACATTGTCATTTAGGTATAAACATATTGTGTCAGATCTAATATGGGAAGAAATAGAAAAAAAATCTAGTGAACAAAATGAAAAGTAGAAAAATAAGCCTGAAAACCTGAACATATCTTTGATTCTCAGAAACCACCTAATTATGTAAACACTAGTAGCCCGTTGCAGGAAGACTCCTGCAAGAATAGGGCTTCCTGAGCCAGAGCGAAGCAGAGAAGGGAGTGAAGCCCACCTCGGCTCCTGTCTCTGCTGCCTCGGCTCCCTCCCATCTCTGCCACCTCAACTCCTTCCCATCTCTGCTACCTCGACTCCCTCCTTCCCTTCTCCCTCCCTTCTTCACCGTCTCTGCTGCCTGGGCTCCATTCCCTTCTCCGCCGCTTGGCTCCCTTCTGCAGCACTTGGCTTCCTTCTACACTGTCTTTAGTCTTCACTCTTCATTCGCCTGTGTATGCAAATATAGCCATCTTTGATGGGTTAATTTGCATATAGTTGCTCTGATTGGCTGGTAGGCATGGCTTAGGTGTGACGGAGTGAGGGTAAATTTGCATATTATTCTTTTATTAGATTAGATTTTGTTTGTTGACTGCCTCATGATTTCACATTACTAAGTACAAGGGTAATTTCAGTTTAGCTCTCAAAATGTACGTATAAGAAAAGACAGCAAGAAAGAGTTAGCATGTTACTGCTTTAATGGTTTGTATCTCTGGTTTCACCAACTCATCTCAGAGAAAGATGCTGTTTCTTTTTGTTTGTTTGTTTTATTGCTTAAAGTATTACAAAGAGTATTGCATATGTCTCCTTTTTTTTCCTCTTGACCTTCCCCAAGCCTCCTCTACCCCCCAAGATACTGTTTCTTGGATGCTGGGTGCAAGGCTGCAGCTGCATGGGAGGGACACCATTATGAAAAGAAACATAGGAGCCAGCAGGGGATGGGTTTTTAAAATAGCTTTATTGAGGATTAATTGATATATAAAAACATGGGACATGTTTAATGTATAAAATGTGACGAGTTTGAACATATGTGTACCCCCATGATATTGTCACCACAACCCAGGAGGGTTTGAACATTTTTGAGCCTGGAGTTTGCAGTCTGGTACAATCCTGATTCTCTTGGCCACAGGAAGAAAAAAGGAGGTTGGGGGTATAGTTTTAGATTTTATGAGAGAATGTATATTCACTTTGTCCTTATCTGGCTACATATATCATTGTTGAGATACAAAGATGTTTTTTAATTAGGAGACAAAATAAAACTAGTCAATCAAATAGAAATGGGGCTTGATGTTAGTAACCTTTTCACTTAGTTTCTGCTTTTCTTAGAATCATAGATGTTTAGATGTGGAAGGGGATTTTTAGAGCTCATCTAGTCAGACTTTTTTCATCCTGACCCAAACATTGCATTTCATAGCCGCTATCATTGCTGTGATTGGCCTGACCCCTCCACTTTGAGGAAAATATATAGAAGAAGCTGTACTTGAGAAGAGAACTTGTTTTTACTACGTGGTATTTAGAGCACATACTGTTTTAGGAAATGTACTCATATTTGTTACTTATGCACACTAGGTGTTGTCGTGGATTCATCCAGAAAGTCAGGCAACAATCACTCGGTGCAGCCAACCACTTGTGGGTCCCAGTGATAAACGCTGCAAAGAAGATGAAAAATACTTGCAGACAATAATGGATGCTAATGCACAGTCTCACAAACTTATCATCTTCGATGCCCGACAAAACAGTGTCGCCGATACCAACAAGGTACATTCTTGATGACATTGCAGAACCAGTAGGTCTTGTCTCATGTTCTGTCTGTAAATTGTTATGCAGTTCAAATAGCCATCGACTTCCTCCCCACCTGAAGGTAGAATGTCTCCAAGTAGAACATAGCTATTCCTCCCTGGGATATAGCCTGTGGATGTCTCATGTGAGTTGGGATCTTGTCTCTCTTATTGTTCCCCCATAATCCTGTCTGCTGAATTAATTAAGCAAAGACCCCAAAAGAGAATTATCACCAAAAGAAACAAGTAAGTACCGTAATGAAATGATTGTGAGGCCTTTGAAAGTCCTTTAACCTGTGAAATATGGTGATTGCTTGACTAATTCACATCTGGTCTGAAGGTCTGTTAGAATGGAGTCAAACATGTGAAACTAGGAAAATATGAATGTTTCCATAAATCACATGGAGCAGTAGCATCTGCAGACCACTCCATTTGATTCTCAGTAGCTGAAGAGGACAGGACCCTTCAAACCTAGCAATAGCTATGACATCAAGCCTCCAGTACCCACTATCCAAACAGAAAAGGCTCTGAACTGAGTCATTTCTACTTCCCATGACTGACTTTCTGGCAATGTGTTACTACAGGTAGGTATTCGGTGGTCAGAGGGCTTGGCCCTTTCCACAAGTAATTTCAGGTATCAGGAAGGTGGTGACAACTCTTACCATCTCGTGTCATTTGGGCAACAAACATGTAATAAGCACCTACTAGGAAGATATACCATAATAGACCAGGTGAGGAGCTATTTACAGGTATCAACTCAGAGTGCTGGGGGAGCCAGGAGAGGGACTGGCCAGGTCTGCTTGTGAAGCTGCATAAGGCTTCACGAAGGAGGCACCATTTGAGCTGACTTTGGATGGTTAGTAGGAGGAGACAAGCATGGTATTCTAGAGAACACATGTACCTACTCAGCAGTGTGCCAGAAGCATGTCATTCACAAGAGTGGCAAAAAGGAAGATGTCTGAGAGCATGGTCATGATCCCTCATGTTCTCCTCAGCAGTGTTTAGGGAGTCTTTGTTTCTCTGGGCAACTTGAACCTCTTATTTCCTCAGTGATTATTTAGTTGACCACAATCTCTAAAAAACCACCTTCCCATCTCTCCCCATCTCACTCTTGAGAGAAGCCATTGCTTTCTACTTCAAAGAGCAAATGAGCCATCAGATACTCCATTTTCCTTCAGTGCTTGAGTGCCTGCTATGGGCCAGGCATTTGTTAGGTATTGGGAGAGACACATATTGAACAAGTAGTCGCAGCAACCGCCACATGGTTATCCTCTGAGGTATAGAGGAGCATGAAATATGCTCTGAGAAAGCATAGAAGGAAACCAGTTATTTACTATATGACTTCATCTTTCTGCACCATTATTGACTCGTTTCTAAAGTGGCAGTGACAGTAAACCTACTTCCTGGAGTGGATGTGAGACTACTGTAAAGGGCATAGAACACTACCCTGTGAGAAAGCATTTGGTTCAAGTTACCTGTCATTGTTACTGACCTCAGAGTGTATTGCTCCATTCTCTTAACTTTTTGACATTCACCCCCTGGATTTCTCTGTCTCCAACCTGGCTAGGTTGGTCTCCTTCACTGGTTCCTCTTCCTCTTCCTAGCCTGCAAATGGCAATGCTCCTCAAACTCAATCTGGGATCCTCTTTTCAACTTTGTGCACTCTCCTCCTATGCCATGAATTTAAACACTCTATGCTGAGTTTCACACCCAAGTTTCTATCCCACCCTCATTCCTCCTGAGATCTAGGCAAAATTTCCATCTGTTGTCTGGTTGCCATCTCCACTTGGCTGTCTTCCAGGTAACAACTTCAGCAACTTCAGAGGCAGGGTGTAAGAACCCTTGGCTTGGCAATCACTTACACCTGAGTATTTCTCCAAGACACCCAAGCCATGCCCACCAGCCAAGCCACGCCTCCCAGCCAATCAGAGCGGCTATATGCAAATTAAACCAGCCAAGATGGAGGCCGGAAGCCACGGAGCTAGAGTAACTAGCCTGATTACATGTTGCAACTGCCTGATTAGGCCGGTGGGCCTCTGCTCAAGCAACAATGTTTCAAATATAGAAGCCATGGAGCTGAAGCAAACAGGAGGCTTCCGTTGCCTGCCTAGGCCTCCACTCAAGGTAACAAAGTTTCAATTATAAAAGATAAATAAACCCCAGAAACCTGATTCCAGCCAGCCTCACTGGGATGTTGGGTCAATGGGAGCTGTGGG
>PVJC01028236.1:0-22685 GCA_004026665.1 Murina feae
ATAGGTTACTGGAATGTGATGGTTACTAGTTGCTAGTGTGGGGAACTGCTGGTGATCATAAGTGTCCTTGGAGTATATCCATTTATACAGTGTAATAGCAATGTTCAGATTCATTAGTAAACAGCACAGGCTGAACAATGTCTTTAAAAAGAGGAAAGGGGCCCTAGCTGGTTTGGCTCACTGGATAGAGCGTCGTCGGCCTGTTGACTCAAGGGTCCCAGGTTCGATTCCGGTCAAGGGCATGTACCTTGGTTGCGGGCACATCCCCGGTTGGGGGTGTGCAGGAGGCAGCTGATCGATGCTTCTCTCTCATCGATGTTTCTAACTCTCTATCCCTTAACTTTCCTCTCTGTTAAAAATCAATAAAAAATATTTAAAAAAAAAATAAAAAGAGGAAAGGGGACAAACATGTATGTTATGCTTGGTGACTTAGTGCTCCAGCTTGTGTTATATAACTAGAAGACAGACCTGATCAAATCCATGGTGGGGTGGTGACTGTGGAGATCTCATTTCCGATGCTATGTATTTTCAGTTGATAGTGACCAGAAAGATCAGCTTATTAACTCACTTGTTCATTGATAACCATTTCTCAGTGTCCCACTCCCCATATTTATTAGCTTTGTGTATAAGTGTTTTGAGTATGGTAGATGTTTTTTATCCACATTGAAAATCAGCTAACATTAATGTTTCAGTTTGCGTAAAGGACACATTATGAGTAACCTTACAATAAAACATTTATTGAGTATGCTTTCAAGCTTCCCCTAAGGAAAAGTCCTAGTAATTATAATGCAGTTCATGTGTTATTAAAAAATTAGACATTAATACTTTCTTTTAAACCATAAATGCTTTTTTCCATCTTCTGAGCGCCAGCTGGTTATAAACTTAATACCCTTTTTGTTCTTTCTTTTTAACCGTAGCTTCTCTGTAACATTGACTAATTGGGGTTAATAAAACACCTCCATTATCCCTGTGGTAATTGTGCTAATGAGATTCATATATAAGCCATGAGCCAGTGGCATCTCAAGTTTGTGATCTCCTTGGACTATAAGAGCTCTGGCCAAATACTTTGATTTAGAAAGTCTAGGCAATAACAAAACCACTCTAGAATACTACTGTGAATTAGGTTTAGAGATCCTTTTTTTTTGCTTTTTTTTAAGGTAGTTGATTCTTTCTTAAAAAGATATCCCAGCACAATTTGAATTTCTCCCTTAATTTGGTCTAAGCATTAATTATATTAGTAAATGTGAATTTTGTGTGCTCTTTTCCTTTATCCTTTAATGAATGTGTAAATTAAGTATGAAATGACTTAAAAGAAATGAGGGTAAGGAGCTAGAGCCCTGGTTTATGTAAAATTAGATAAACATTCAAATAATTGGTGATAGGACATTATTATTGATGGTCAATTGACAGTGACTGACATTGTTTTAATATTTTTCTCTATAATGGCAGGAGATGCTTGAGCATTTTGCAGGGTTTAAAAAAAACTGCATTTATTTAGATTAAATTCTTATTCCTATCTTTTTCCTGAAGGTTCACTTACAGAGTGCTACGATGAACTGGGAAACAGATACCAACTTCCAGTCTATTGCCTGGCACCCCCTATCAACATGATAGAGGAAAAGAGCGACATAGAGACTCTCGATATTCCTGAGCCACCGCCTAATTCCGGATATGAATGTCAGCTCCGTTTGCGCCTTTCCACTGGCAAAGACCTCAAACTTGTAGTCCGCAGCACAGACACAGTGTACCACATGAAGAGGCGGCTCCACGCAGCAGAGGGAGTGGAGCCAAGTAGTCAGCGGTGGTTCTTTTCTGGCAGACCTCTCACCGACAAAATGAAGTTAGAAGAGCTGAAGATCCCAAAGGACTATGTTGTACAGGTTATAATGAGCCAACCTTTGCAAAACCCAACACCAGTTGAGAACTGATCTGGTCCTATTGGCTGGTTCCCAGATCCCTCCCGCTCCTTTGTATTGTTTCCTACTCTATGGCGTGAAATTTATTTTCACTGCTCTGAATTCCGTATAATGGATTTAGTTCTGAGGAATTACCAGAGAAAAATTCCATCTGTGATGGAGACCAACAAAAATAATTAATAAAACACAAAGAGCTAGCATTTGAGACTCATGTAATTACAATTTCTAATTTGAGGGGCAGTTAAGAAATAGATAACCATTTATTTTCAAACACTCAGCAACTATGTAATGGCTGTATTTAAATGATTTGGACTGTACATAGAACGTTGCATCAATGAACAGCACCAAGCACCTTGTGAATACAGAGTTTGTATAAAAATAATTAAAATAATAGCTTCCAAAAATCATCAATAATGATAAAACTTGAGCTTCTTAGCTTGGAAACTGGAAAGAGCAGTATTTGAGGTTTGCTTCTTTTCTGGTCTTAATTCTTTGCTTAATTAATATTTAGTCATTAAGGATTCGAGATTGGCAAATTTTGTCTGAGTATTGCTTGCCTCATCCCCATATGTTGAGCTTTTTATTTACATTCACACTAAATTTTGGTGCCTTCCAGCACATTGGTGGCAGGCGCCCTCTGGAACACTAGGCAATAATTTAGTCAGTGCAATCAGATAACTTGTTCTCTTACTACATAGGTATTTTGAAATGTGTGTATAACAAAGTGGTTTTCATATCCAGGCTTAGAAGGTCACTGCTATTTAATACCTTAAATTATTCTCTCCCCTCTACTTGGAACTTTTCAGAACTAACTGTTCCCAAATGCATGGATACTGGGCCAGGGAATGCAGGGAATCAAGTACAGCTATTCCCACTGGAGGATAATAAAAAGTCATTCTCTTTCTCCCCCAATTCGCAGGAAGGGTGTAAGGAAACCCTTCCATCTGTGCCTGGGAGAACTGTGCCTATTTTCAGTCTTTTAGAGAAAATTTCGACTCATAAATTACTAATATGAAATATTTACTGATGTCACTTTAACATCAACAGTGAGACCAAATGATAAAACATTGTTTTATAACTTCAGTGCTTTCCTGTTCACTGTTACCTTAGTTATGCTGGATGACCATTTTCCTCTCTCTCCTTGCCTAGCAAAGAGGCAAATTAAGAACCATCCACAGGTTTGATTATAGAGGACTGAAAAATCCAGTGAGATAACCTGATTCTTTTGTACTGTGACTGAATAAAGCTGCCAAGGATTATATTTAACTTGGAGCCTTTTCAAGGTTGGTTCCATTAGTGAGAGAAGGGGCTACACATGATTACTGTACCCCTGAGAACCCATGAGATGGAAAATTAGAGGAACAAGATGCTTATCCTTTTTGCAGCAGGGAAATAATCAAACCTCCACACTTATTTGGATGTAAAGCACCATTATTAATTTCAGTGGCAAAATGAAACTGCTAATTAGTCTAAAGGTAATGTTCAAAATGGCATTAAACTTTCTATAGCCTGTAGATCCTATATAATAAAATCCCAATATGCTAAGCGTCCAGTTGACGGGTTGGCCGTTCAATGAAAGCATAATAGCTAATGATATGCTAAGGCCACTCAACCACTTGCTGTGACATGTACTGACCACCAGGAGGCAGACAGTTGACCAGTTGTTATGATGTGCACTGACCACCAGGGGAAAGATGCTCCAACTGATAGGTTAGCTTGCTACTGGGGTCCAACGGATCGGACTGAACAAGACAGGCTGGACACACTGAAGCCTTTGCGCGGTCTCTCAACCTGGCCTGCGCTCTCTTAACAATCCGGGACCCCTCGGGATGTCGGAGAGCTGGTTTCAGCACAATCCTGCAGGCCAAGCTGAGGACTCCTCTGGTGCACAAATTTGTGCACCGGGCCTCTAGTATATTTATCATTGTAACATGTGTATCTGAGAGCTTTAACTACTTCCCTTTTTAATGACATTATTTGAATGATTGTGGCTACATTTAATTTGAGTTTGCTGATAATTGAATCTAAATCCAGCAGCATTAATTCCAAAGGAGTTTTTATATATGGAGTTGGAGGAATGTGAAGGTCTTTCAGTACAGTGCCCCATCATCAAATAGTATCGTTGATTTGTCAGCCACATTGAATTAGCAACATCTCTCAAATTGTCAATTGGGAAAAAAATGTTCAGACCTATTTTTCTTAAGTAAATTTGGTGATATAATTAATAATCTATGGTTGATGGAAGGTCTTTTTCTGTTTGTTGAAGATTTAAGCTCTCAAGAGTTTATTTTTAGGAACATATACTTTGAATAACAAATACTGGGCATGTTTAACTAACTTAGGTGAGAAAACTATGGTGCTGTTTAATTGTAAATAGATTGATATAAGATTGGACCAATACTTGATGTGTATGATTTTAGTATGTAGGATTTTGTGCTTTTTTAAAAAAAAAAAATTCAAATTTTCTCTTTGTCTTTGTTTTTTTTCTGTGTGTGTGTTTTTTTGTGTTTGTTTTTTAGTTACTCTCTATAGTTACGGGTAATTTGCCTCATTCTAATAAAGCCTCTAAAAAGCTTTTCCCCTTTTTTAAAACTTCAACTCAGTAAATAACTTTATTATCATCAGACTTAGAATATGCTATGCCAAACCATATGTGGTCATTTATAGATATGCTTTATCTTCAGCATTGAAATCTTGGTCTAAAATAGGTTGTTTTAGGAATCATGCTGTAAATCAAAACTTCTAATTCAGTTTTTCAGAAGCACTAAGCTTATTTCTTACCCATTTTGGACCAAATTTATAGGTTTTGATGGTTAAATTTTTATTTAAAATTAGTGCCACGAATTCAATGTAGATTTGTGCACTTGAAAGGAAATTGATTAGAAGAAATATTTTAATACCGCTATTTTCCCTTTATAATAGAAGTGTCAGAGATGAAAGAAAATTAGTTATGAAAATAATACAAATTTAATAAGCAATAATGACATAAAAACATATAAAAACAACATTGATAAAAACAATGACTGATAAATTCATTAAACTTATTCTAATCTTTCCCTGTATACCACATTAAGAGTAAAAACACTTAATACATTCTGTCAATGACGCCGGCTTCTTTTTGCTTCAGGAGTACATTGTGCCGGTAGTTGGTCTTCAGACATACTCTGTCCACAATGCTGCTTTCTTTCAGCTTCAGAATGCCAACAAAAACAACCAAATTCACGATCAACAATGACAGATCGAAACACACACAAACAATTGGCGCCAGCAAGAGCTTTTATGTATGTTGCATGTGCTAGTCAACGTTTATTTTTAAATTGCTAGTGTGCATCATATGTACCGGGTGGTTGGGTAGTCAGACGTACATAGAGTCAGTCAGCCTTGTATATATATATATAGATAGGTGATACATAGACATGGGGGTGGAAAATCCAAACACCAAAGGGAGGAGTCTCTCATTCCTGCTCCTCTCCTATTTATTCTCCCACAGGTAACACCTGTTACAGTTTTCTGGGCATCTTTAAAGAGCCTCTAGCACTATGGTTCTCAAACTTGAGCATGCGTCAGAATTACCTGGAAGGCCAGCTATTAAAACACAGATTGCTGGACTCTTTCCCCCAGACACTCAGACCTGAGTGTCGCCCAATAACTTGTATTTCTTTAAGTTCCCAGGTGCTGCTGCTATTGGTCTGATGTATGTATATGTGTATATTCATCCACCTTACCCGGTTTTCCTCCATAAATACATATGTGACTTTAAACCTTTGATTTTTCTTTAAAATGGTGAGCAGTAGGTTGTCCGTATAAGTAGAGTTAGATTTGCTCCTTTCCTCTTACAGCTGCAGTAGTGTTCCATTGTGGAGGACCACGGTGATTTCAGGCACTTGATTCTGGTGAGTGTGGCTGTTTCCAGTCGTTTGCCACTGTGAACCGTCTGCCGTGAAATGTCCTTTTCTACACTACATGTTTGTGACTCTGTACATCTATTGAATATACTCTGAAGAGGTTGAATTGCTAGATCAACAAGTATATACATATAGGGAATAGATGCTGAATTGCTCCCTAAATAGATTTGGCCAATTTAATACTACAGCAGTATGACTGCTTTTATTTCCCTGACTGATCTTTTGGTCTTTGACAATCTAAGTGAAAATCTATGTCGTCTAGTTTGTTTTTTCTTTTGATAAAGGTTAGCATTTTACTATATATTTTAAGACCATTGGTATTTTTTCCTGTGAATTTATATTTGCCCATTTCCTTGTGCATTTTGGTCTTTATCCTCCTGATTTGCAAGAACTCTTCCTGTATTAATTAAATTAGTCATTTTCTATCACATTTTTTTTCTTTTTCATGTAATTTATCGTGCAAATCTTAAGTTTTTCATGGTCAGAACTGTTAGTCTTATGTTTTATGACTTACGGGTTTTCATAACCTCCAAAGGTCTTACCTACTCGTAGATTTTAATAGTTTTATTCCCATGTATTTCCTTTATGGTTTTATTCTGATGCATGGAAGGAAGTAGCAACTTAGGTTTACTTTTTTCCAGCTTCCTACCCTACTTTTCCTGATACTATTTATTGAATAATTTTCATCTCTTTTTC
Source organism: Murina feae (assembly GCA_004026665.1). NCBI lineage: Eukaryota > Metazoa > Chordata > Mammalia > Chiroptera > Vespertilionidae > Murina > Murina feae. The sequence continues at coordinate 6,518 of PVJC01028236.1, forward strand.
CCATTGATTTTTTTTAAATCACTCTTTATGACAGTTTTTAAGACTACCATTTCAGTAGTCTTTGCTTGTTAACTAGTAAATAAGTAAAATTAGTAATAGGACAAATTAGTAAGTAATACCTGTGTCCACCTCCAACCCTCAAATGCTATGTTTCAGTATTTTTATTTATGGAAGAAGAGAAGTGAAGAGTGTGGCTGATAACCTCCCTTGTTGTAGCCAGTCTCCCATGATTTCTGTCCTCTGGCTCTGTCCGGGCTACTCACAGTGGTAACTGCCCATCTCAGCAGGTGTCAGCATAGTTGGCCTTTTCTAGTCCTTTGTTTTTGGCATGAGCCACCAGATAATACAGGAGAACTAAGGACTAACAGAAGTGATTTCACTTTGCTCAGTTAGCTACTTCTAAAATTCTTTCCTATTTGTGGCTGGTCCTGGACTGAAACTGTACTCATCTCCTCAGTCAAGCCTGCCATTCACCTGCCCCTGCAGCTGCTGCCCCTTGCCACCCACTCACTGCTCAGGCCCCTGAGCAAACTTGCTTTGTTGACCAAGGAATTCTAATGTAACTATGACAATCATAATACAGTGTTACTACCATCCAAAGTGTGTTAAAGGTACTTGGTCTAATAAGCTCTCTCCTTAAAAGCAATGGGTTGACGCAATGTGAAAATAATGAAACTTTTTTTTCTTTTAAATATATTTTATTGATTTTTTTTACAGAGAGGAAGGGAGAGGGATAGTTAGAAACATCAATGAGAGAGAAACATCGATCAGCTGCCTCCTGCACACCCCCTACTGGGGATGTGCCCGCAACCACAGTACATGCCCTTGACCAGAATTGAACCTGGAACCCTTCATTCTGCAGGCCGACACTCTATCCACTGAGCCAAACTGGCTAGAGCTAAAACTTATTTTAAGTATATCTATAAATACATAAAAAATTTTTTAGTATTTTTCTCATAGGTTGATATTCCGTGGTTGAATGTTGTGGGCTCAATCCCCAGGGTGGGGTGTGCAGGAGGCAGCTGATCAATTACTCTTTCTCATCATTAATACCTCGCTCTCTCTCTTGCTTTCTGAAATTAATAAAAAAAAAAATCCTATATAATAAAAGCCTAATATGCTAAGTGTCTGGTCGTCCAGTCAGGCATTCAACCAGTCAAAGCATAATATGCTAAGGCTGCTCAACTGCTTGCTATGACATGCATTGACCACCAGAGGGCAGATGCTCTAACCGGAGGAATAGCTTGCTGCTGGGGTCTGGTCGATTGGGATTGAGCAGGACAAGCCAGACACGCCCTGGAATCCTCCCGCGACCCCTCCCTGGCTGGCCAACCTCCTGTGTTCCTCCCTGGCGCCAATCATGCACTGGCGGGGTCCCTCAACCTGGCCTGTGCCCTCTCACAATCCAGGACTCCTCGGGGAATGTCAGAGCTGGTTTCAGCCCGACAGTGGAACAACCGGTCGCTATGATGCACACTGTCCACTGGGGGCAGATGCTCAACGCAGGAGTTGCCCCCTGGTGGTCAGTGTACTTCCACAAGGGGAGCGCCGCTTAGTCAGAAGCTGGCTCATGGCTGGCTGGCCAGCACAGCAGTGGTGGTGGGAGCCTCTCCTGCCTCCGTGACAGCGCTAAGGATGTCTGACTGCCGGCTTAGGCCCGCTCACCACAGGAAGTGGGCTCCTGGACTGCGAGAGGGTGCAGGCCGAGCTGAGGGACCTCCTCAAGTGCAGGATTTCGATAAGCCCGCAACGCAGGCATGTTCTCCAACTGGGAATGGAGTTGTGACCTGGTTCAGTCGATGCTCAACTACTGAACCACACCAGCCGGGCAACCCTAACAGATGTGATCTATTTGCTTAAGCACCTGACTCAGAGAGTAATTCAGATTCCAGGAAGAACACAGCCCCAACATCCTTAAAAGTCAGTTTCCCTTGTGGTTGGAGGCACTTCACCATTTGTCATTTTGAAGTGTTGCATCCAGGTAGTTTTAGCCTAAGGATTGGGAGACTAGAAAGGGCCTGGAAGTGTTGGACCATGAGGGACTAATACTGGGGAAGCACGGCCTTCTTTCATCTGCTCAGCCCCTGGAAGTGTTGGTAATTATTTGGATACACAGGGACCTAATGAACAGGGTTGATCTGAAAAGCGGCAGCAGAATTGGGACATGTGGGTGGACAAAGAGTGGTTACCTCACATGACATTCTTGTACCGTATGAGAGGTCAATAGGTTACTAAAGTTAAGACCTTTCTGTTTGAGGAAAACTTATTTGGACCCTTCCTATATCGAAGTGAATGTAGACATACCACTTTGGTGTTCACATTTATTTTTAAACATGCTAACAGTTATAATTACTTATATTGTATTTTTAGATTAATTTCTTTCGAGAAGTTTCTCTCTTGCCTTCCCATTAACTTCATGTGGCATATTCTTTTTTAAGCAGAGCCTTCTGTTCCTCCTTCTCACTCTCTGCTTTCTGCTTCTCCAGGTGTTTGTCCATGGTGAAGATAGTAAACAGCTTAAATTCCTTGTAATTCAGGTGCTTTTGTTGGGGGATAAAAAGAAAAATTATTTCAGGGAGGACTTGATACTTTGTTTCAGATGACAGCAGGATTATAAGCGTTTCCCATTTAAAAACTTGGAAACTTAAAGAGGCTCAGTAATTAGGACAAAATTATCATCTGTAGTCTAGGAGTCAGGGACAGAGCGTCTATTGTAGACTCTAAAGAAACCAAGAGTCAGTTTCTTTTATTTCAAGTCCAGATGCTTCAGGCTGGCATCTGAAGTTCAGATGTGATCCACCTTTCTCAGCCTCACCTCTTCCTTGCTTCCCCAACATGGACTTCCTCATTAAACAGGCAGAATTCACAGTCTTCACCATAGTGGTCTCTTAGGATTTTGATCCTGTGTTCCCATCACAGAATTTCTTCTTTCTACTTACTTGGCTCTCTGTGCCCTTCCCCAACACCAACTCCCGTCATATCCTATATAATAAAAGCCTAATATGCAAATCGACCGAACAGAACCACTGGTGGAACGACCGGTTGCTATGGCAGGCACTGACCACTAGGGGGACAGATGCTCAACGCAGGAGCTGCCTCCAGCCCACAGGCCCCAGGCCTGCTAAGGTGTGTGCCAGCAGGGCCCCCCCACATCGCCCCACCTTTCGCCTCTCGCAGAGGGAGGCATCCGGTAGCATGGGGGTTGGGGGGGAAGGGCTGGCGAGCAGATGGTGCCAGCAGGCGGACCCAATCATCCCGCCAGTCACCCCACTGATTGCTGGCCAGGCCTAGGGACCCTAACCACACACTAATGTCGTGTACTGGGCCTCTAGTTGATATATATCCTTCTCTAAGCTTCTGTAATTTTGTATCCATATTCTCATATGTAGCACTTATTCAGTCCTCTCTCTTCCATGGGCCTATGAATCTCCAGTTTTTCTGATTCCCAGTGCCATGGCATGCTGGAGCAGGTTTTCTTTTTTTCTTTTTTTAATCCTATCTCTAGAGGATATTTTTTCCTTTGATTTTCAGGGAGGGAAAGACAGAGAGAAACACCAATGTGAGAGAAACACATCGATTGGTTGCCTCCTGCATGCACACTGACCAGGACCCTGGCTAGGGAGGAGCCTGCAACCTAGGTATATGCTCTTGACTGGAATCAAACCCAGGACCTTTCAGACCACCGGCTGAGGTTCTATGGCCTGAGCCAAGCCAGCTATGTCAGGAGCAGGTTTTCTCACCCCCCTCCTCACCTGTCTACTAGGTAGTAGGACATTGCCCTCCACCTCAGGACAGAGAGGCTGCCAGGCCACCCCTGAAGGATCTGCACTTACACAGTCACCGGTGATGTCAAAGTCACGGTAGAACTCTACGAGCTCGTGTTTTTTAATATTGAAGAGAAAGTCGTACTTTTGGAAGCTCTCCGCCCCAATTCTCATCTCCCCATCCAGGTCCAGCAGCTCAAACACTGGCCGGGAATGGCGGAAGAGAAATTGTTCTTCCAAGTGGTTCTGTTTGGAGAGAAACGGGTCCACCAAGAAACAGCGTTGTTGGTGCTGCTTCCTAAACTTGCCACATCAAGACTCCTCCTCTGTGCCCTAGTCCATTCCCCAGAGAGTTAAAAGCAAAAGGTGGAATCACAGACGCTCGGGGCGAAAGGGTGCCGTGGTCAGTGCTACAGGTCCTGCTCCATCTGTCCTCAAGGGGAACTGAGCCGCCTGTAGTGATCATTCTGTTAAATAGACCCTCTGGCCACTAGAACGCATTTCCTCACCTTTACTGAACACCTACTTGTGAAGCATCAGGGCACTGGTGGTAAAATAACGGAGGCACAAGTCCTTTCCCACATCGAGTGGGAGGTAAACACACACCAGAAGTGTGTGCAAGTCAAGTGGGAACCCATCCCCAACACCCATCCCTCCAGGAAATTCTCCGAGAAAGGGGAGGTGGCAGGGGGAGTGGCTGGGTAACAGCTGGGAGTGTCTAGGTTATGGATGGACCACTTGGGAACCAGACGTAGTTCTTCCCCACATTGTCTTTCAAGAAAATGTTGGGTGTACTCTGCATTCAGGGCTACCTTCAGCAAGATGGTGGCAGCTGCCCCAGGCCCAGCCCCATACTCGCCTCATGTGCCAGCATTATGCACACCAGCATGTAGAACTGGTCAAAGCCAATCTCGCCCACCGCGTCCCAGTCCAGCATGTTGAACACACTCATGATCTGTTTCTGCCTCCAGTTAGTCACATGTTGAAGGAAATGGTAGAATAGCACATCTGTTGGGTGGGGGGAAGATGAGATGGATTATTCAGAAACAGCTCCAAAGACTAATGAACTGGGAGCTGCTTTGGTGGTACTGATGTTGGAAGCCTGTGACCTGGAAAAAGCAACAATTTTCTTTTTTTCAAAATCTTTTTTTTAAAAAACATATCTACTAGAGGCCTGGTGCACAAAAGTTTGTGCACTTGAGGGGTCCCTCAGCCCAGCCTGTGCCCTCTCGCAGTCTGGGACCCCTTGGGGGATATCCACCTGCTGGCTTAGGCCCGTTTCCTGGGGGATCGGGCCTAAGTTGGCAGTCAGACATGCCTCCTACATGCCCCCCAATTGGGATCGAGCCCACAATCTGGGCATGTGCCCTTGACTGGAATTGAGCCCAGGACCCTTCAGTCTGCAGGCAGATGCTCTATCCACTGAGCCAAACCAGCTAGGGCTCAAAATCTTAAAAAAAAAAAACATTTTATTGATTTCAGAGAGGAAGAGAGAGAAACATCAATGATGAGAGAGAATCACTGATCGGTTGCCTCCTGCATGCCCCACACTAGGGATTGAACCCTCAACCTGGGCATGTGCCCTGACCAGGAAATGAACTGTGACCTGGTTCAGAGGTCAGCACTCAACCACTGAGCCAAGCCAGCAGGGCTAGCAATGATACCATTTTGTTTCTGGCTTTGCCACTGCACCTCCCACGATTTCTTAACCCTTAATTGCCCTGGAGCTGTGTGGAAAAGGAAGCACCAGAGGCTGAAGAGTAAGGCAGAAAGGACTTGGTTCCTGACCCAGCTCACGCACTCCACGTGTGGACAAATGTGTAGAGGTGACCAGTGAAAGGCACATGCTGACCGTCCATGGAAGAAAGAGCTAATTCTCACTGGGGACCTTGGACACTTCCTTGGAGAAGCTGACCTTTCACCTGGGCCTTCCATTGGTGGAGACAATTAAAACAGGAGAAATTAAAAAATCACTCCCCTTCTATAAAAGCATCAATATACCCGTGCTTCTATGAAAGCGAGTGCATTTGGCTACAAGGGTAAGGCACAACTGCTGGTGAAGCCCTTAGGGCTCAGCATTGCAAGGCCCCCTCTCCTGGGACACACAGCCCTGCAAGGAGAATGGCATCACACCCTCTCATAAGGAGCCTCGGAGAGGCATGCATTTCTGACCAGCTCCAGGGGATGCCACGACTGCTGACCACCCTTAGGGCCGAGCTGGGATCCAAACGTGACCTGATGCCACAGCCTTGTTGGTTCCAGGGGGGAGCCGTAGCTTTTGTACATTAGTTAAGGCATATTCAGTCCTACAATCAGAGACAACAATTCTGTAATTTAAAGAATAGGGAAGGTCAGTTCTGAAGTTCCACTCACTAATCATCTGTCTCGGCGTCGAAGATGAAAGGAACAAGTGTGGTACTACGTCTACACAGTGCTGGGCAGCTCTGCAGATCAGGGACACAGATCGTCCGGGTCATGGAGGGAGTCTCACGGGTCCCTGTCTACATGCGGTCTCCCCGAGCCCGCTGGCTATAGAGCTTTCTCCTGTAGAAGACGGGGCTCCCCTACACACAGAGCATCTCCAGTTTGGAGTCCCACAGGAAGCTCGCTAAGGGCATGGGGAGCCAGTCACATGTCCTGGTTCAGGGGCTTCTGATGGTCTCTTGATGATCCTTCCAGGCCCCTGCAGGTATGAGCATGTGGGAACAGCATACTATATAGATATCCTATATAATAAAAGGCTAGTATGCAAATAGACCAAATGGTGGAACAACTGAACAACCAGTCCCTATGACGTGTGCTGACCACCAAGGGGCATGGAACATGGCAGGCTTCGGCAGCAGGTGGCAGAGCGTGGATCATGGCAGACGTCAACCACAGCGGGATGGTGGAGCAGGTGAGCAGGGGCGCCAGACCAAAGGGTGCTGGTCGCTGTCATCAGGGTGAGCCTCTGGTGGTTACTGAAAATTCCTTACTCCCATGCGCTGCGCTCCCACCTGGTGCTTGCACCTGCTGCTGGCGCTGGCCCTGCTCACACCCGCTGCCAGCCCCAATCACTCAGTGCCGTCAGTCAGTGGGTGTGAGTGGCGCCTGCCAGCCCTGATTGCCCCTGAGGGCTTCTCCACCTCCCCCTGCTCCTGAGAGGCAATTGGGGCAGCATCTGCCACTTGCATCCGCTGATGGCACCAGCCTCAATCGCTTTGTACCATCAGTGGGTGGGAGCAACAGTGGTGGGAACGGGCAGCCAGCAGACAGGGGACCAGGAGCCATGGTGGGAGGGGCCAGGACGGGGCACAGAGGATGGGCTGAGATCCGCCCCTGTGCCCACCACAGCCTTGCAGCCCACAGTTCCTTTCAGGGTGCACGAATTTGTGCACTGAGACCCTAATATATATATCTATATATCTCTATATATCTCTATATCTCTATATCTATATCTATATCTATATCTATATCTATCTATATCTATATCTATATCTATATCTATATATATATATATATATCTATATATATATATATATTCTCCAATGATGTTTGTGCAGTTGCTTCTTGAGAGATGTTTTGGTGTGGGACTTAGTAGCTACTTTCTTTCTTTAAAGTATATTTTTATTGATTTCAAAGGGAAAGGAAGAGGGAGAAAGAGATAGAAACATCAATGATGAGAGAGAATCATTGATCAGCTGCCTGTTGCATACCCCCTACCAGGGACCAAGCCCACAACAGGGCATGTGCCCTGACTGGGAATCGAATTGGGGATCTCCTGGTTCATGGGTTGATGCTCAACCACTGAGCCTCACAGACTGGGCAACAAATGCTGTTTTTAAAGCAGCTGGCTCTGGCCCAGGATCTTAAGTCAATGATTACAATGACAGCAAACACTAAGTCCTCACCAGGTGCTATGCATTTCCCCTAAGTCACACCCCCTGCCTGGAAGGCAGTACTCAGAGCTGTGTCTCATGCTTCCAGGTCAGGATCCAGTCCCTTGGCGACCAGAAGACGCAGCCTGCTCCTCTCGGGTATTGCATCATCAGAGAGGGAGGGAAGTTGCCAGGGAGACCAGACTCAGCAGACATTCCGTTGAGACTAAGTGTGGGCTTTGGAGTTGAACGCCATGGGCTTCAGTCCTGGGTTTTCTGTTTAGAGGTGCCCTGCAGCTGCGGGTTCACGGACTGTGTGTGAAGAGTTGGTGACATGCCCTGTTGAAAATCTATGTGTAATGAGAAACACTGAGGCAGGAAATGAGAAAATGAAGGTGTCCTTTCATTATATTTTAAAGATTGAATGAACTCATAAAAATCTTTATGGAAGAAACCCCTTATTCACAAATGACCTTAATATCGCTCAGGTTACAGTGAATGGATAGGAAACCTACTTTGTACTCAGTCCTATAAAAACTCTAAAGTCTTCTCACTAATCTTCTATTGGTGTGTGCTCTCAAAGGCAAGGTGAGGATTGTCAGGACTTGTTGGTCACTCACAATTACCAAGAATTAGAAGGGACCTGGCATCACTTGTTGGATACAAACATCCCATTTGACAGATGGGAAGCTTGCTGCTGAGGGGGGCTTGATCCTGAGGAATAATTACAATGACAGTGAAAACCAAGTCCTCACCAGGTGCTATGCATTTTCTATGCATTGCCTCATGTAATTATCTTCTCCCTCAACCACGAGATGGACTCCATTATTAGAATCCTCATTCACAGACGAGGAAGGTGAGACTTAAACAGGGTGTTGAGCCCAGCTGCTGTAGCTCAGTGGTTGAGTGTTGACCTGTGAACCAGGGGATCCTGGCTCCAACCAGGGTCAGGGCACGTGCCTGGATTTCGGGCTTGATCCTTGGTAGGGGATGTGCAGGAGGCAGCTGATTGACAATTCTCTCTCATCATTGATGTTTCTATCTCTTTCTCCCTCTTCCTTCCTCTCTGAAATTGAAGAAAAAAAATCCTATATCATATGCTAATGATATGCAAAGGATGCTCAACTGCTTGCTATGACATGCATTGACCGCCAGGGGGCAGATGCTCCAATTGGTAGGTGAGCTTGCCGCTGGGGTCCGGTGGATTGGGGCTGAGCAAGATGGGCTGGACACTCTCTGGAGCTCTCCCATGATCCCTCCCTGGCTGGCCAACCTCCCAAGTCCCTCCCTGGGTCCCTCTGCCTGGCCTGCACCCTCTTGAAATCTGGGACCCCTTGGGGAATGTCAGAGAGATGGTTTTGGCTCAATCCTGCTCAACGCAGGAGCTTCCCTCTGGTGGTCAGTGTGCTCCCACAGGGGGAGCGCCACTCAGCCAGAAGCTGGGCTCAAGGCTGGTGAGCACAGGGGCGATGGCAGGAGCCTCTTCCACCTCTATGACAGCGCTAAGGATGTCTGACTGACAGCTTGGGCCTAAGCCATCAGTCATACATCTCCCAAGGGTTCCTGGACTGTGCAAGGGTGCAGGCTGGGCTGAGGGACCCCCATTCTCCTCTCCCCGAGTGCACAAATTTCATGCACTGGGCCTCTAGTAAATAAATAATAAAGATGATGATGACGCTCTCCAGATCTCCAAGGGGTAAGGGCAGAGCCAGGACTTAAACCCAGAGACTGCAGTTGTGTCCTCCTCACTGAGCTGCCACCAGTCTTCAGTATAAGTTGGTGACTAGACACCAGGTAACAACCCCGAGGAGACGTTTCTGACAGCACTGACCATTCAGGGTGTTGTTGCGGTGCGCGTCGAGGAGGTGGAAGTACTCCACCAAGGCCTTCACGTTTCTCACGGACAGCAGGCAGTAGAGCTTGTCCAGGTAGAGGCACCACAGAAACGACCCTGTCTTCAGTTTCAAGGTGGAGCTCCTCATACCCATGGCTCTGGCAACCGGCAATGGAGCAGAGAATGCAGCCTCGGAACTAGAATGTTGGACACCGAGAAGCTCTGGCAGGAGAGGTCTTCCTCGATGAAACAGTGTAGGAAATACTAGTCATCAATAAAAAATGTATAGCCAAGCCCAGCCGGCGTGGTTCCATGGCTGAGCATCGACCTATGAACCAAAAGGTCACCGTTCGATTCCTGGTCAGGGCACATGTCCAGGTGGCGGATTCAATCCCCAGTGTGGGGTGTGCAAGAGGCAGCTAATCAATGATTCTCTCTCATCATTGATTTTTCTATCTCTCTCTTCCTCTTTGAAATCCATAAAAATATATTTTAAAAAGAAAAATAAACTATGATGGCTTCCTCCCAGTTTTTCAGCCTTGCCCTCACCTCCTGTCAACCTGATTACCCCTCCTTCACTAAAACATGACCAGTTCTGAATGGAAAGTCACGCTGGAAAGGAACGAGAAACTGCACACATATGAGAACATGTTACACAGCCAGGGGGATTCTCAGAGGAATATTTATAGCCTAAATGTGTTCATTAGAAAACAAGTAGTGAACAATGCACATAATTCTAATAGACAAGATTAACCATCTTCCCTTGTGCCTGTGCATTGTGTTTTGCTTAGCTGTGTATACACTGTATGTGAAGGACAAGTTGTCTTAATTTACAACATCTAGCCTTTCTAGATGTTACAGAGGTTGCCAGTGTATGACAGAAGTAGTTAGTAAACAAATACATGCTGTACAGTTTGTGTTAGATTCCTAAGAAGAACTGTTCTGAAAACATGAGAAGTAGAATTGTTAAAATCCTAAGCATTACAGATGCTTATTGTACTGTCCACTGTGTTGATAGAGCTGAAAAGGGGAAGGGGTTTGAGGCCAGAAAGTTCCTTCCTATTCAGAAGACACTCAGATTATAGCTTCTGTGTGCAGTTTAATCAAATCCTTACTTGAGATGGCTACTCTTTCTAGAAGTTTGAAAGTACACAACATGTTAAAAGAGTTAAAGTGACACCCTTTAAGTATTTTTTTCTGTTAATTTATAGGAATGGTGGTATTTGAGGAATGAAATTGTTAAATTTGATGTCTTGGAGAGTATGCTGACTGCTCACAGGGGAAGGGGGAAAAAAAAGGGTTCTGTGCCCATGAGTCTTTAGAGAAATTAAAATTATCTAACCATTGTTACATATGTGCATATTAGTTAATATTGTTGTGTATTCAAGGATAAAGCCCGAAGTTTATAAAAAGTAGAGGTAGTAAAATAATTCCTTTATAAAAGCCCTCTTGCTAGTTATTAGGAAGGACTGTCGTCTGGGAGTGTCTTTGTTAAGGCACCTCTTGGGGCCAGGTGTTCTGTATTTAGTCACTGACATGGTGGAGGAGGGAGAAGAGGAGGGGTGAAGGGAAGGGCTCTTTGCTAATATCTCCCATACCTAGAAGAACGTTTTAGGTTATCACTACAGGGCTATATGCATTTTTGTAAAGTTCCTGTGTTTATTGTGGACAAGGTTCTCTATTTTGCAACATTGGAGCTTTTTAGATGTCCTGAGGTGACAGTGTCTGATAAAAAGTAGAGCTAGTGAGTTAACCAATTTGTAAATATCTTTTTGTTATAATTGTTAGAAAAGCTGCATCTTGGACATGGAGTTGTTGAACCATCTCAGAAATGGACATCAGGACTTGTTCATGCCGAGGGGTGTGTGGATGTGCTCATATTCACATTGTGGTGATAACCACTGATGTCGTGCATCTCTTTAGACTTTGCTATAGGAATTCGTTGTTAAGTACTTCGTCAAAACTTACCACCTTGCTAATATTTTAAAGTATAAATCATAATTCTCTTAGAAGCATTATACTTTGTGTACTCTTGCTTTGGGTCTCATTTTTAATGGAACATTAAGGGAACGAATTATTTTAAATTGTAACTTTGTGAATATCTTTTATCTAGAGGTTTGTTGCTATTTTTGTCCTTTATGAAATTTTTGTCACCAAGTAAGGCAGGATTACATTTTCTTCCAGATTGAGTTGATGTTGGGTATTCTTGGTTATCAAAATACTCATAGCTTTGAGACTTTGAAATGGTAAATATTCATGATGTGTGAGAAAGCATGATACATAACTGTACCATCTTAATTACATAAAAATGAAAGCTTAGTTGTGTAGATACACAGGACTTAGAAGGATACGTCAGACTGTAAACTGCTCGTGATTATGGATGGCTTTGTTCTTTGCTTGTGTTTTTCAGTTTCCTATATATGCACATGTTAACTTTAAAAAAATAAATGTTACTTTAAAACCCTAAAAAAAAATAGTAATTCTAAAAGAACCCAGAAAAGTAAATAAAATAAAACCAAAGAGAGAAAGAAATGTTTACAGACCAAAACACACATATAAGTGAACTGGAAAACAAAACACTAAGCTTGATTAGTATAAACAGGATCTTTTTTCTTCATGTTCTTTATAACAAAAAATTTCACACCTCTTCCAAAGTGGGTTAGTGTGATAAACCTACATGTAACCATCCAGCGTCAATAAAGATCAACTCAGGGCCTATCTTTCCTTTATACTCCACCCACCCACTACCACCATCTCTGTGTTATTTTGAAGCATATCTCAGATATGACTTCTCATCTATACAAATTTCAGTATTTCAAGGAGTGACTTTAAAGAAATATAACCACATACTTTTATACCTAAAAAGAAACAATGACTATCTCTTAATGTTATCAAATATCCAGTCAGCATGCAAATGTCTGTTTGTTAACATTTATTTTTATAATTAAGCCTGACCTTGTAGCCCTCCCTAATTCCTTCCTAAGTAGCTAATGGGCTGTGGGAGGTGCTGCAAGTGTTGCCAAAACAAGAACATTTGTATACATGTTAATCTACCCTTGTTTTAATCAGACTATAAAATAAAGCAACAGCTTGCAGGCTGGGTCTTTTGTGTCCTCATCCAGGCATGGGAGATCTACCGAGCCCCAGCTGTATTCTCTTATCTGTCTTTTCTTCAATCCTCTCCTCAGGTTCACCCTTGGCTGTGCTGGCATGGCACAGTTAAGTGTAGTCATCATGTTGTACATTAGATGCCCAGAACTTATTCATCTTATAACTGGAACTTGTGCCCTTTGACCACCATCACCATTTCCCCAATCCTGGAAACCAGTCTGCTCTCTGAGTTCCGGTTTATGCCTTTTTTTTTTTTTTTTTTAATTTTTAGGTTCCATATATAAGTGAAATCATACAATCCATTTTATAGTAACTCTGAAACCCAGTGTGTATTTTATACTTACAGTACATCTCTATTTGCGTTGAACTAGTTACATTTTTAATTTTTAGTTTTTGTTAATCCTACCCCGAGGATATTTTTCCATTGATTTTTTTTAGAGAGAGTGGAAGGAGGGAGAGAGACAGAGAGAAACATGGATGTTGATTAGTTGCCTGCTGCCAGGGATGGAGTCTGAAACCAAGGTAGGAGGTAGGTGCCCTGGACTGGAATCAAACCTGAGACCCTTCAGTTTGCTGGCCCACACTCTACCCACTGAACCAAATGGGCTGGGGCTATTTTGAGTGCTTAATAGCCACATGTAGTTACCATATTGGACAGCAGAGACTTAGATAAATAGAAATCATTTTATGAAAATTGACTTACAAAGGAGTTAAAAATGTGAATCAATCAATACCCATAACCAATAACCAGAAAGCAATCGATGAAACGCTAAGAAAAGATACCTGGCTCAGGTGGTTTTACGGGGAGGTTTCTCACAACCATGGAGGAACAAATCATGTCTGTGTTCTATAAACGGTTTCAAAGCAGTTCTAATTTGGAAATGCCATAGGAGTGCTATATGGATACACTTCCGTACAACCAACGCATTTAGGGATGAAATCACTGCAGCTCCTAAGAGCTGAGAAGGAATCAGGCAGGAACCTGGAGGAGTAACTGGTTTGCACTGAGGGTTGGGGGATAAGAGAACGCCTAGGGGTATAGTGGTTACCGGAGGAAAGCCCGGGAGGGGGCAGGTAGAAGCGGGTACAAGGAGGGTAAACGTGATGGAAGGAGACCTGACTGGGGGTGGTAAACACACAACACAATACAGATGGTGTATGATGGAACTGTACACCTGAAATACATCATTTTATTGGCCAATGTCACCTCATTAAATTCAATAAAAGGTTAAAAAAAAGTTTTGAGAACTTCTCCAAACTCACTTTCAAAGTACACATTTTTATTCACATTAACAAGGTATGAGGATGGCACTGAGCATTATCATTACAAAAGAGAGAGAGGGCCTAGCCGATTCTGCACGGTGGATAGAGCCTCGTCCTGAGGATTTAAGGGTTACGGGTTCGAGTCCGGTCAAGGGCACATGCCCCGTTTCAGGGCTCAATCCCCAGTAGGGGGCGTGCCGATCAGTGATTCTCCCTCATCATTGATATTTCTATCTCTCCCTCTCCTTTCCTCTCTGAAATCAATAAAATATATTTGAGAGAGGAGAGAGAGAGCGAGAGAGCGAGAGAGCGAGAGAGCGAGAGAGAGCGAGAGAGCGAGAGAGCGAGGAGAAAAGAGTCCAGTAAAAGCGGGGAGTGTAAGAGAAAGCTCACCGTGGAAGGGGCTGCACACAGGACACTTTATTTAAATCGGGAAATTAGGAATCAGAAGCGTTGAACTCAATATGCAGACACATCTGGAGATCCGCCCGCCGTGAAGCCGTGATGAGCCCTGGGGGGCCCTCTCTCCCGGGCCCCGATGCCGGCCGGCTGTGGGTCGGTCCGGGAGCGCCTGGGAAGCAGGAAACCATCCGGGACGCCGGGCCCCCGGGGACCGCAGGGGCGCAGCACTGCGCGCGGCAGGAGGCAGCACCAGCCGAGCGCCACCACCTGAGCAGCGCAACCCCGAGGGCGCGTCTGAGCGGATCAGTGCTTAGAGCCGGTTCACCTTCTTGGCCGACAGCCGGGGCGCGCTCACCAGGAGCCACTTCGCTTTCCGTCTCGTCCGCAAAGAAACGTGGGGCGCACAGGGCGCGGCGGGGCGCCAATTGGGGACGGTCCCGTCGGGGGGTCTCTAGAACCAACCGCCCAGGACGCACCGAGAGCGCGCGGGCGCGGGCGGACTACAGCCTCCAGAGTGCCCTGCGGCGGCGGGCGGAGCCGGGACGGGCGGAGCCGGGGCGCCCGCAGCCAATGAGGGGCCCGCGGGCGCAGCCGGGAGCGGCAGGTGGAGCCGGGCCGGGGGGCGGGGCGGGCGGGTCCCAGTCCGCGTCCCCCGGCTCGCGGGCAGGGTGTGGGCGCGGCGCCAGCGGGGCCGGCGCGCGGGAGGCGTCCCCGGAGACTGGACGGAGCGGGGGCGGGGCCGCGGCCGCCCGAGAGGTTCCGGTGCTCCCGCCGCGCGCAGCCCCGGGCGCACTAGACCGGGGTCGGGCTGCGGGGCGGGCGGGTCTGGGGAGAGCCCCCGAGCGCCGCGGCGTCCTCCGGCCCCTCCTCCTCGCGGCCGCCGAGCCGCAGCCGGAGCCCGAGTCGCCGCCACCTCGCCCCCGGGGCTCGCGCGACCCCAGCCATGGCTTTCGCCAACTTCCGCCGCATCCTGCGCCTGTCCACCTTCGAGAAGAGAAAGTCCCGCGAATACGAGCACGTCCGGCGGGACCTGGACCCCAACGAGGTGTGGGAGATCGTGGGCGAGCTGGGCGACGGTGCCTTCGGCAAAGTCTACAAGGTGAGGGCGCAGCCGGCGTCACGGCGTCACGCCCGGGAGGGCGCGCAGGGGCTGCCCGCAGGACATGAACTCGGGGTTCGGGGCTCCTGTCGCGGTGACCCTCGTTCTCTGGAGGGACCCTCGCTCAGCCCCGCGGAGTCCCTGCGCGCCGGGCGCCCCCTCTGGACACCGATCCCCGCTCCCTCCCGGCTCGGTGTCTGCACTTCCTGTGCGTCCGGCACTGCGCTCGGCGCCCCAGGGGGAGACAAAGGGGCGCTTCTGGGACCTGAGCGTCGCGCGCAGCCCTGCGATGCTGGGAGCCTGGCAGGGGCGCCCGCACACTTGCTGGGGGGATGATTGCTCGGGCGATGGGTTGGACTCGGCGGCGTCTGGAAGGGTTGGGACCGTGGCGCTGGGGACGCACCTGGGAACGAGGAGACGGCGCGCGGGACAGGGCTGGGGGCGGTCTAGAGTGAGAGGCTAGGTTTGGAGAAGGAGCTGGGGCTGCCTGCGGGCTCATATTTGATTCTGTGTGTGAGTCACCGCTGGGGAGTCTCCCGGCCTCAGTCACCTCTCCCTTGGAGGAAGACGGCGCAAATTCGTGCAGGGCGGCTGGCTGGGGAGAGCTGATTAATTCTAGGCATGTTTGCAGCGGGGCACGGTCCGGTTCCTGCTCCTGTGAACCAGTTCCCAGTGCCCGAGTTGCATGGGGACCCAAATAAGTAGGGCTTGACGCCACCCTTTCCCTGCCGCGCCTCCCTTTCTCCAGGAAATGGGAGAGAACCTCCAGGACGCGCCTGCTTCGTCAGCCGCCAGCCCCTTCCCCTCCAGCTTGCAGACCGCTCTGACCCCAGGACTG